>VMDR010000194.1:0-231384 GCA_007922815.1 Macrotus californicus | reverse complement strand
GTATCTCTCTATGATCCGTATCATCTGCACTTAATACTCTCCTTAAATCAATCCACAGTTTCTAAAAGTCTAAGTTCTGACTTCCATCTCAGCCTAGTGCTGGCTATTTGATCTCAATGTGCATGAAAATACTTTAAAACGCTCAGTGCCTGTACTGCCTCTTAAACCACCGTGTGAGCCACCAGCGGCACGTGATGGTCGGGCTGCAGTGACAACCACATTAAATGGTACCCTGAGCAAAGTGCCCTCCCTGTCCCCGAGCACTTGTGTGTTGCTGATGATGCTGGTGATACAGACAAGTCACTGTCTCTGTCCCTAAAGCCCTGGGGTGCAACTCACTGATCATCGTGGTCCCGCCTGCCAGCGCTGCCCTGGTCCCTTGGAAGAAGTCGTCAGCGGCAGTCATCCCCTGGGCAGGCTTCTGCAGGTATGTGTTGACATCGATGCCCCCGGGAATGACCATCCGCCCATTGGCCTCAATGGTCTTCACTCCGCCAGGAACAATTAAGTTCTCTCCTATTTGTCTGGAGACAAACAACAGAGATGGCTTTGGTTCTTAAACAGAAAAGGACATGGCAGCAGCTGTGCAGCTTCAGACCCATCCAGGAAACATTTCTGAGCCAGGTCCTATGCAGGGCACTGGGGGGACAGAGATGACTCAGGCAGGTCCCTGCCTGCCCTCAGGGGGCTGGTGGTTACAAACCGGTGCAGCAGAGGGGTGGGGAACATGAGGTAGGCTGCTTCACCAGCCTGCTAATCTGGGAAGGCTTCTGGGGGGAGGTAGCAGCAGAGCTGACTCTAACAGAGGTGAGACCAGCATTTCCATCAAGTGGGAAAGGGTTCTCCAAACAGCTTGTCACTCCAGAGTATGTCACACGCTTTTGGCAACTGGCTCGGGGACACAGAGGAGAGTGTTTGCAGCAGGGCAGAATGAAAAACGTCTTTCACCCTGCGAACTTTCAGAGGCAGTGCTGTGGGTTGACTGTGGCCTCCCCAAAACTCATATGCTGAAGCCCTGACCCTGGACCTCAGCATGTGACCATACTGGACACGGGGCCTTTAAAGGGGACTAAGTTAAAATGCGCCACCAGGGTGTGCCCTGACCCAACAGGGCTGGTGTCCTCATCAGAAGAGGAAGAGACACCAGCAGCGCACGTGCACAGAAGAAAGGCCACGTGAGGACACAGTGAGGAGATGGCTGTCACAGCCAAGGACAGAGGTCTCCAAAGAAGCTAACCCCACAGCGACATCCTGGACTTGCAGCCTCCAGAACGGAGAGACCAACGGCTGAGGTTCCAGTGGCCTGGCCTGGCCTGTGCGCTCTGCGCAGGCGGCCTGAGCAGGCTGCACCTGGGTGTCAGGGGGGCCCTGGCAGGGAGCCCGCAGGGAGTAAGTGAAGAAAGACTTCGGCCCCCATGCCCAGCTCTCCTTGAAGTGCCAAGGCTCTGTCTGCCAGCCGGACATTCCTGGCACTCCCAGCCCCCTCAGCCCAGGTCTGGAAATTCTGGGCAGGTGGGAGGAAGAGCTGTGAATTCGGTCAGGTGCACGAGGCTGGAATCCATACGCTGCCCCTAACTCCTGCCTCTGTAACATGGGGCAGAGATTTCGCCTCCTGCCCGCCACTCCCACGCAACAGAACAGGGACCAGCGTGTGCATGCCTGAGCCTGCCGGCCCGCAGGAGGTCTGTGGCCGAGCCCTGGGCAGGGGGCTGGGGTCTCTTCGGAAACTCGAGTCCCTTCTCTCCTCCACCCGCAGTCTAAACCTCCCCCAAAGTCCCCATCCGTCATATTCTCAGGAACACAGCACAGTCATTCTGGGCCAGGGCCCCCGCCTTCCATTCCCTGGATGGGCCAGGCTGCCCTGAGAGACAGGCTTCCTGAAAGGTCTGCTGGGTCTACCCACTTGATAAGTCCATCTTCCAGGTAGACGTCGGCGTAGAAGGACTGGTCGTCATTGATGATACGCCCACCTTTGATGAGCAGCCGGTCACTCTGCAAAGCCAAGCAAAGGAGCGAGTGTCACTGGAGAAAAGCCAAGGATTTTCTTCTTTTTAATTTTCAATAAAAATTACTCCCATATTTTCAAAAGTAACAAATGACATAAAAAAGCAAGACTCGACTCGATCTGGAATCTCAGGATCTTCGGAGAGAGTTCACTGTCTCACCTGCTTTGAGCCTCTGCTCAGGACCCCTTGCTGAGAGCCCTCCCCTGGGCTGCCTGTTTGGAATGCCCATACCCCTGCCCTGCCAGCAGACCCACGGCCCTTCCCCACCTCCCGTTTACACAGTATTTCCTACAGTACGTCCGACATGATACATGTTTACATGGTTGTCTAAAGTGTGACTTGCCCTACTGACATCAGAGCTGTGACGTGTCACTCCCCTAGATGAGGCAAGCACAACTCCTAGGGGACCAACCACATACATGTGGAAGTGGGTGCATGGCGCCACCTAGAGTTGTGCCCTGCAGTTGTCCTTAGAGACTGTCAGCTCCACGGGGCAGAGATTTCATCTGTTTCATTCACAGCGGCATCTCCTGCACCTTGGACACAGCCTGGCTGGCTGATGATGGATAGATGGATAGATGGATGGATGGATGAGTGGATGAGTGGGTGAATAGATGGATCAATGGATGAAAGAATGGCTGGCTGAATGAATAAAAGGATGGATGGATGGATGGATGGATGGACGGACGGATGGATGGATGAGTGGATAGGTGAGTGTATGGATGAGTAAATGGATGGATAGATGGATGGACGGACAGACGGATGGATGGATGGGTAAGTGAGTGTATGGATGAGTAAATGGATGGATGGATGGATGAGTAGATGAGCAAATGAGTGGACAGATGGATGGATGGATGGACGGATGGGTTGATGAGTGGAGGGATTGACAGACAGGTGCCTTGAAGAATGAATGGGTGAAGACGGAGAGAAAAGGCATCACAGCAGTGAGACAAAGAGCTGTAAGCTACGATTCAGAGAAGAGAACTGTAAACCAGCATGTCCTGTTCCCCAGCAGGAGGATCTCTGGAGGAAGGGGCTAGAAGCTCAACACCTGCCTCTTATCCCTTAGACAGAGGCCAGCCAAGATGTGCTCATCCCCCCAGACCACACTCTTGGGAGGTACTCCAGGACCAAAGGGAAGAGGAGGGGCAGGCTGTGTGTATCCAGAAGCAGAGACAGCCAGAGTGCAGACTCCCTGGCACCGGAAAGCAGGGAGCTGGGAGTCACCAGCAGCTAGCTGGTGGGTGGCTTCCGGGACATGGCCTCCTGCAGGCAGCTGTCTGCCTTGTCATGTTTAATAGAGGGTTTTTCGGGCTCAGCCAGAAACATGGTATTAAATATGCTGTGAGCCAGAAGATCAGCCCCACCCTGCTCTGCTCTTCCTAGAAACAGATGGTGGAGCTTGTTTTCAAATCTGCCCCCTCCTCAACTACCACCCGATACTGTAGGCAGCTCCTGCAGAAGGGTCCACGCTGCTGGTGTTCTCAGGGGCCAGCATTTCTCTTGAGAAAATAAGCGCCTAGTAAGGCAAGAGCTGATGTGACTTTCTCATTATCTTTCTTAAAACCAGTAGTGCTTGTGCCTCTTAACTGGCATTTTCAAAGCCATGTGCCTTGAAACCTGAGGTCGCAGGGGTCCTAGTGGATATTGGCCCCTAAGAGGATTCCCAGGCATAGTGAGTTTAGAAAATTTTGGGTAAGACAGATGTGAGACTGTCTTTGGGATGGAAACCCCAGACCCTTTGCTCTCCTGACGTGAGATTCAAACACTCATGAGGGGTGCCGAGTTCACATCTTTTAAAAACGTAGATCCTTGTGTTCTGTGGGAAATCCGACAAGGAGACTTATCCACAGAAGACATCTTAGGACACGCGTGTTGGAGACAGATGCTGCTGTTGGCACTGAGTGGGCCTCACGGTATGTCAGCTCCGATCTGGGTCGGGGTGGCCGCCCAAGGTCACACAGCTGACGAGGGCGCAGGTCAGACCCAGGGTTTCCTAACTTCCTCTCCAGCAGCTGCTCCACCCGCACACTTCTGCCACATTTTACACCGTCTCCAAGCTCTGGGATCTTTAACCGCCCGCAGTCAGATTCCATTCGGAAAAAACCCAGGGTCGGTGATCCCAGGACCGCACTCTCTAGTTCTCCTTTTCCTTTTTCTTTCTTTTTGCCTTTTTAAAAAATTATTGATTTCAGAGAGCGGAAGGGAGAAAGAGAGAGAGAGAAATCGCTTCGTTGTTCCACTCACTCATGCCTTCTTTAGCTGACTCTTGTAGGTGCCCTGACAGGGGATTGAACCCACAGCCTTGGCGGATGGGGACGACGCTCTAACCAACTGAGCCACCTGGCCAGGGCCTAGGGTTCCTTCTCCTCATGCAGGAAATGCGAGCTTAAAAACTCATAGAACTGTACACCAGAAACAGTCAATTTTTTGAGACATAAAATTTTGAGAATGTGATAGAAGCCACACATTTAAAAGAAAAAGAAAAATACCTTCCCTCTCACAGGTTACCAAGAGGCATAAACAAGGTATGTGCACAATGACAAGCCGTGTATAAAAACCACTCTTAAGCACTTTGAAGAAAATAAAATGGCTCATTAAAAATTCCACAAAAACCTCACAGTAAGGGCATGCCACAGCCTGCCAGCTCCTCCCACAGTGACCGCAGGGACCTAAAGAGAACCGAGATCAGCGTGACCCTTGTCCTTGCATCAGGGGTATGTGAGAACAAGGCATCCAGAGTCGGACAGATGCAGGCTCCAGTCCTCGGCTGGCCTCCGTGACCTCGTCCACAAAATGAGGACAAGTGGTCCTCTGTCACAGGGCTGCTGGAGAAGTCCCTGGGGTGTCAGGTGCTCGGCACAGGCCTGGCATACGGGAATCACAGGTCCAGGTACACACGTTTATCCTTTGCAGTTTTCTGCAGCAGGCACTACACCAACAGGTATCTGTTTAAGGAAGGCGTGGATGGAGAAAAGCAATAGTTCTCAAGTTCTCGCCCCGAAGGAGTTCTCAGGCCAGTAGGGGAGACTGAGTCATACCCAGGCCTCTGCAGCCAGCAGAGGAAGGGCTGGCAGAGACTGGCAGGAGCCCTCCCGGGGGATATGCTTACAATGAGCTCAGAGAACAAGTAGGAACCACCCCGCACAGAAGGAGAAGAGAGAATGCGGTAAGAGGAGAGAAGCACAGAGGACGGAAGGCACCTGGCCGGCTTGGGGATCTGTGAGTGGTTTCCTGCGGCTGAAGTATGGCCTCAGTGGGGGACCTGGGGAGGTAAGCACACGCCAGCTAACGGAGGCTCTAAGGGACTCACACACCGAGGTAGGAGGGTGTCTGGGCTGGTGACCGCAGAACAGAGGGTTTTCATCTGGGAGGAACTCAAACACACAGAAGCTCCTGAACCAAGACGCCATGCAAGGACTGGGCGGAAGCAGAAGCCGGGAAAGTTGCCCTCTTTACACTGTCCTCAAAGCTGGGACTCCACAATAAAAATAACTGCCAATCGAGTTTGCAAAATGTATCAAGGGCCTCAACACTGTTCAGGACTGGACTAGAAATGTGGGGCTGGGAATTTGTCCTTGGGACGATATCCCGAGCAAGGACAAGGAATTGTACACGAAACCAGGATCCCGAATTAGTTACAGCCGCACCACCGCACCTCTGATGGGGTATTGTTCGGATACCGAACTATTTCCCAGTGATGTCTGAGAACAAACAATAGCAGTGAACAACAAAATGTTATCTGGAAAAGCAAAACACCACACCTTTCACAGGGTGGTGATTCTGGGGTGAGCAGATCTTTCTGGTAGTAATTGATTCTCCCCCGGCAGGGAGTTTGGGGTGTGTCCCCACAGCCCTCTGCACACTCCCCTCCCATCACACTTCACAGCCGTGTTCACGTGCCCCCCCTCCCTCAGGGCTGCACACCCTTCTCAGCCAGGAGAGCCCTGTGCGATTCCTCGCTGTTTCCCCAGGGACCCACCAGCAGGCCCACACTCCGTTTAGCAAACGTTTGCTGAGCGGGAGGAGAGGCGGGAGGCAGACAGAAGGCGAAGGAAGAGGGAGGAAAAAGAAAGAGAATATTTGAAAAGAGAGGGAGAGAAGGAGAGAAAAGGAGAGTGATGTAAAAATTATAGAGATGAAAAAGTGTAAGAAAGGGAGGGAGAGAGGGAGGGAAGGAGAAGGGGAGAGAGGGAATAGAGGGAGGAAACCAAGAGGAAGAGAGAAAGCACAAAAGGAGCCCGACAAATCAGAATCCTCTCTTTTCTGCTTTTAAAATTCCCTGGGAGCAGGCCCACCGTCTGGGGACAGAGGCAGCCTGGTGCGAAGGCTGCACGGCACTCATGAGGCTGACGGCCCCATCCCGGGCGCCCACCACCCCCTCGGGGCTGAGCAGGCACCAGGTCTCTGCTGCCACTTGCCCTGTGAGTCAGGAGGAGAAGCTCAGGGGAGGGAAGGGCTTCTTCTCCAAGCCTGCTGTTATCTCCCTTCTAGCCCCAGTGGGGCGGACAGAGCTGGGGCTGGCAGGATGCCTCGTGCTCTTCACAAACACTGGGTGTTATGTTGGGCGCTGCTTGCAGAAATTCATCTGAAAACTTCAGGCACTCCTACCCAAAGAGCAGCAAAACCGCAATGACCTGCCACTGCCAGGTGGGGCGGCTTGGGCCACACCGCCGTTCTGGCATCCGTGTCTGTCCCTAAATTCTCTCCCCCCACAGCATGGTGGGAATAAAACCTGTCACCTCCACCAGAGTCAGATGAATACAGAATCTGTTAAGGTCTGAGGAGTGTCAGAAGAAAGGACAGGTGCTTCCCTCATCAAACCAACACTTACCCCCAATCACCGGCTAGCAACCTCGACCACAGGACAAACAGCCCAGAATAGAGCTGTGTCACTGAGGCAACAGGAAAAGACAGCGGCCGCGTCACCAGGGAGGGGCGTTTGAGCTGGGCTCTGAAATATGAGCGGTCCACGGAGCTGAGAACGGGAGGAGAACAGGGACGCCCCAGCAAAACAAACAGTGTAGACCCAGACACGGTTCTGCACGTTCCACGGAGATGAAGGGAAGGCGGGTGTGGCGCTGTCCGCGGTGCTGAAGCGCCGCTGGGCACCAGGGCCACGCGGTTTCTCCAACCCAGGATGCCGAGGTTCCCTTTCCCTCCTCATCTGCACCCTTTTCTTTCTCGGCCCCCTGCCTATGTGCAGTCTTTGCACTCCCGTGGACCCAAAACGATCAAAGCTTATATTTCAGAATGCCTGGAGTTGGCTTCAAGACCTTCCAACACTTAGTGCCACCCCCCAGTACCTAATTCTCCTGCCCCAGGAAGGTGGGGGAGGGCAGGCACCCCCTACCACCCCCCCATGAGGCTTCCCTATGCAGAGGCTGGCATCTGGGATTCATAAAGGGGTCTCAGTAGTTGGTCTTCACGCTGACAAGACAGAGCCAGCTGGGCTGCTGGGGCACACAGAGTTGGATGAGGTGGCCCGATCCATCAGTGGGAGGGGGCGCGGAGTAACCAGGTGGCCAGTCACTTCGGAAAGATGAAGAACCCCTTCCTTTAAAAGGGCAGTCATGGCACTGTCTCAAAAAGATCGGGGAAACCCTGTTTTGGTAGAAATGGCTTGTCCAGGACCTAAATGCCCACGAAACTGCCCTCCGTGAAGACAAGGGAAATGTCAGGGTGAGTTTGGAACATTATTAACCCTCCAAATCCTACAAGGCACTGATGGGGAGCTCAGGTGTGTGACTCCAGAATTCAACAGGATGAGAGGGGGGTTGCCGAAAGTTCTGGTCCGGGCACTTCTGTCCAGATTTTCATTTCCCAGATCTAGACAGGGGGAGGGGAGGATGGGGGCAGGAATTTATGTTATTGACAAACACCCCGGACAATGTGGGCGTGCACCTGCTGGCAGACTGCATCCCTTGTTTCACAACCCTTCCTGTCCTCAAGCCACGCCCCCACCTGCTCTGACAGATAGCATAGAGTGGGCATGACCACTCCCTTCTGAGCTCACCTTTAACAGGCAGGTGGGTTTTAGCTCAGACTCCTGAGAGCCCACCCCCCGCCACCGCAAAAACCTCAAGACCCAAGAAATGGCGCCCCCTTCAGTCCAAGTCCCAGAAGGAGAGGAGCACACCAAACCCCAGACAGACGCCTGAAGACAAATCAGGCTGAGCCCTGCTAATAAGCCTCTGCTGCTGATGGACCTGCAGCCATAAGTCAGTATTTCACGGCAGAAGCCAGAGTTACAGGGTTGTTTGCCGTGAGGCATTACTGCCATCACAGAGAACTGACGCACCATCAGGGTCCTGGGGGCAAAGCCGCAGCCACAGTGATGCCTGTCCAGGTTGAACACTTCCTGATTCCGTGACTCGGTCACTACCTCTAACAACCGGAGCCCCCTGCCTGCCAGGTTCCCCTCACCATCGCCCACCCACCTCGCTGCAGCACACTCATGGGACTCACAGAAAACCAGCCACATGCCCCTGACATTGCCTTGGGGACAGCCCGTCAGCCCGAGGCCCTTGGCCACTTATTGGAGGAAAGTAGCCCAGGAAGTGAGACAGGCCAGACACTGAGTCTAATCAACACACATCTGTGCTCCATTCACAGGGGCAGGGGTCACGGTGGCACTTTCCTCCTTCCTGAGTCAGAAATACAAGCAGCCCCCAGGGATTGCTGGCCTTTTCTGTGAGCTCGGGCTCGTTCCTATGACAACTGCCATGATGACAGCGAGATCTTGGCCCCATGGAACCTGGACCTCTATGGTGACCCCAGGAGTAGGCTGGGCCCTTAGGTCACCTACAGCAGGGGTGCCAGCTGCACCCACCTCTATGTCGACACCCACATCTGTGAACAGAAATCCACTAACTCTAAGAAAATCACATTCCTGAACGCTAAGTGTCAACTCTGCTTTACATGAGTTTCCAGTTTTAGTTCTTAAGTCCCTCCCTTTTTTAAAAGAGATCACTCTTTCCAAAGATTTTATGTATGTATATATGTATTTATCTATTTATTTTTAGAGAGAAAGGAAGGGAAGGAGAAACAGGAAGAGAAAAACATTGATCAACTGCCTCTCATACATGCCCCGACTGGGGCCAAACCTGCAACCTGGGCATGTGCCCTGACTGGGAATCGAACCAGCGGCCTCTAGCTTTGCAGGACGATGCCCACTGGGCCACAAAGGCCAGGGCAATTCTTAAGTCCCTTTTAGAAATGGGTATGATCCCTACAAATGAAGAAACTCGGAGACATGAAGTCGTTTGCTTGAGGCACACAGCTGGGAGATGGTGGAGACACACTTGAACCTAGTGCCACTTGGTACCTACTAAGTGACAGCCCAGTGCCTCCTGGTGTTCTCCTCACTGTCCCTGCTTAACACATCTGAGCCTCAGTTCTGTCCTCTGCAGAATGGGGACCAGCAAGAATAGAACACGCACATCTGTGTGACCCAGCATTCGGACGCCTGTCGAGCACCTGCCCAGGGCCGGGCACCTCGCCTTCCCTCCCGCTAGGGTTGTTGCAATTGTGGCCAGAAGGCAGGAGGGGACCAAAGGGCTCCGGAAGTTGCAAAGGGCTCTCCAGAGGTTAAGGTGTCAAATGTGTGGCCCATTCACCGAGTAAACACGGAAAACGCCCCTGGGGGCCAGGTGCTTTCACCCCATCGTCTCATTACACCCCGGCTGCCTGGGCTCCAATCTGGCCCCACACTGATGAACCCTGTGGCTCAGGCAAGCCTGCCTTTCTGGGCTTCCATCTCCCCTCTGCAGTGCAGAGGGCTGTTCTGAAGGTTAAATGAGTTAGCACGTGCACAGCACCCAGAACAGCCCTGACTGCGTCATGTCTTTGCGACCTGGAGGACGGATGGCACCCAAACGGTTCTTCCATCTTCTTCAGCATCTCTCTAACCCCTCACACCCAAACCCCTCCCCCCACAGGACAGCCAGTGACCTTTCTGAAACACACACACCACACATCAGGCCTCTCCGTAACTACCCTCCACATCAGCTCATCCTCACATGTAGGACAAAGTACAACCTCTCGGTTCTTCCAGGCCTGGCCGCTCCCCTCCCCTGGGCTTGTGCCACCATATCCGACTGCTGGCTCCCTAAATGGCACTTCCCCAGCCCTGGGCCCTCCTACAGCTTTCCTGTTGTTGCCCGGATGTCCTGCCACACCTGCCAAGCCCGCAGGTTCCCAGCTCACCCTCTAAGGTACAGTGTCCCAGCTCTAGGAACTTGATGTCACCCCCGGAGTCCCCACAGCAGGAGGCTCATGCCCATGGTTAGCACTGCATCTGATTTCATGAGGCTTTGTCTGCCAGCTCATTTTTAAATGTGCATCTTTCCCCTGAGACCGTGAGATCCTTCACACCAGAGACGACACCTCAGCCCCACAGGGCAGCTCCTCAGCCTGGTGGCCTGTGCGACACACCAACCTCTGTGAGCCTCAGTTTCCTCATCTGTCAGCAGAACTAACGAAAGCACCTACCTCACAGGGTTCATTAATGCTCCTTAAGATAAAGCTTTTGATACACTGAATACCAGGCTCTAAACCCAATGTTTGGTGCCACATGTCTGTGTCTGGAAGTTTCCACTGCTTCCATCAGCTGGAACGTTTTTACACCAGTTTAAGACATGCCTGGTACTTAGGTTTTATTTGGGTCCGTTTTGTCCTGCATACCCCGAAGCCAAGGATGGGAAAAAAGGAGGCAAAGAAAAATAATGGGAAGAAAATTCCAAACACTGTCCCTGGAAACTGCTAGACAAGGAAAAAGAACTGGGCCGCTGGGGAAAAGAGGAGGCCCTAGGTCATTGGGAAATGTCTTCCGGGGCCTCTGGAAACATCGGCGTGGAAGAGGAAGGAACCTGTGGAAACTCTGAGGGCAGGAGTAGGGCCAAGGGCAGGCCCTCACACCACATACGGAAGAGCTTTCCAACAGCAGGGCTTCCGAGGGAAAAGCAGGCTGCTGTGTAAAGTGGTGACTGCCCCGTCACCGGAGGTATGCAAGACGAGGGTTTGGAACTGGAATTCCTACACAAGAGGGGAGATTGGAATGGAGTAGAAGCAAAGGACACTTTTCTGCCTCCTTAAATGCACAAATACAAAAAAAATACATAATTTAAAAGTTTCCTTCCAACTTTGAGGGTGTATAAATCACATATTTGCTGAGATTATGGCTTAAGACCTAAAGATCTACAAATATGGTATGATGTAAAGTACATGGAGCATAATTTGGGGACAAATACAACATCTCCCCCAAACAACTGTCTGTTTGCTCTATGCAACTCTGCATCAGGTCCACCGAGTCTTCCCAGGGAGTGGACTCCAAGTTCTGGCACCGGGTAGTTACTCAGCGGAGGTCCCGGGGAGACGCGCACGACAATGGTCCGACTGCACGGGAGGTTCTCACTGTAAAAGCTTCTCAGGGTGAAGGCAGAGAAGCCATTTAATAAACCAGACCCACCCTCTCCCCATGGCCAAAGCACCACCAGGAGGCTTTGCGGCAGCTCCGAAAATCTCCCATGCCACCCTCCTCTCCTTCTGGGCAGTAACCACCTACACGCTGAGTTTATGGAAAGGACATTTGTTAGGAAAGTCAAATTCAAGAGTGACTGGAACCTCGCTCAGCCAAAGAGCAGTTTTCCATCTGGATCTCCATTCACCCACTCACCCCGTACGGAGTCCCTGCTATGAGTCATCAGTGTGCAAGCGTGTGCCTGGGGACATGCTACGGAGAACTAGACATCGCCCAGTCCTCCAAGTGCTCACAGTCAAGTGCACAAGCCAAAGTTAATAAAGTGGGAACACTCCCCGCTCCGGCTCCAGGAGGGAATGGCACAGCTTCTACCAAGACAAAGGACATGAGCCTGGTTGGGGAGAACCTTCCAGGTGCCTGGGACCCAGGCCGAGGAAAAGATGGGAGGACTGACCCTCCCATGTCCACAGTCATTACTCCTTCCTGTTAGCTGCTTATTTTCCAGACCGGCCACTCGATGAAGCACCCTAGACCCCATGCCATGTCCCAAGCCACCACCAGCAATTCAGAGTTGTCATGTTGCAGAGCAAAGGTACGACCTGGTCGTTGCCCCTCTCTAGGGCAGCGCATCTCGACCTTTCTCCGTCAAGACGTGCTTACACGTGCAGGCGAACCCACCCCTCACTCATGCTCTCACCTTCTGAGGTTTCCGTTACCTGTGGTCACTGTGGTCCGAAAGTATGAAACGGAAACTTTTTGAAATAAACAATTGGTAAGCTTTAAATCGCACGCCCTTCTACGTAAATGGGACGCTATCCCGCTGCATCCCACCTGGGATTCGAGCTGTCCCTGCCTAGTGTCTCCTCACTGCACACACTGCCCACCCATTGGTTACTAGGTAGCTGACTCAGTTATCACACGCAGTGTCTCGGTGCTTGTGTCCAAGTCACGCTTATCTTACTAAACAGTGGCCCCGAAGTGAAGAGTGGTGGCCCTGGCAACTTGGGCACGGCAGAGAGAAGCCGTGAGTGTGTGCCTGTGCAGGGTGACACACAGTACCCACAGGCCTCCGCGGGGGGTCCCGGGGCCCGCCCTGCAGGTGACGGGGGACAACTGTACTGTCAAAGTCTGCAGCATTCTTAAAGGGATCGAAGACCTGAAACACCACCAAATGGGTCCGCGATCGTTACTGTACCAGCCCTACTACTATGTGACTGCATCTGGCTCCAGGGGCCTTTAATAAAAGCTCCTTGGTGGCACCTGCTTGCTCTTCAGCACCACGGCGCTGTCCACTGACACGCCCTTTCCAAGGCAAGAGAAGAGTTATCTCTTACCAAAAAAAATGAGACTCCAATTCAACACCGTTCTACTTGGGAGCACTCAAGGCTCCAGCTAACAGATGTGATTAGAACGATTTCTAGAGGTGGTTGTGGCCAACACTTTAAAATGCTGATCAGAATTTAGCAGCGCACCTGCTGGGGATTTTTTTCAATACACCACTGTGCTCGCAGCACGTGGGCTGGCTGGGGATGGCGCATCTTGCATTTTCCTATCTTCTTGTACACGGGTCCCTAACCTCTATGTCTGCCCCGGGCCTCTCCCCCCACCATCCCGTCTGACTTCATTGCGCCTGACAGATCACGGAAGACATCTCGACTCCTTGGGGTACGAAGGCAGGGAAATAAACTGAATACTCACAGACAGGCTGAGCGCCCCCCTCAGAAGCGTGACAGGCTCTTGTGGTTCCCGCACGTTCGTACCTCAGTGGGACTACTTCCCTCAGATGTGACTCTTACTTGATCTGTCTTCCCTGCTCATCTTTGCTCTAAAATACACACCCACCCACACACATTTACACACTGTACTGCCACGTGTATGCACTCACACATTCAATTATACACATGCATACACACACAGCAGCACAGTTTCACACACACACAGATTTCAAATCAGACAGCAATTTTCTCAGCAGGCAGACTAGTCCGTGTACCCTCCCTGCTTGATTCTGAGCTCTTCACTCTTCCACAGGACATGACAAAAACCTTCCTGTGCCCCTGCGTCTCTGTGAGCCTCAGTTTACCTCTTGGAAAATGAGAACAGCACCCCCAGGCTGCCTCACAGGGCCACCCTGGAAACCAAGTGAGAAATCGTGGAATTCCTGCTCGGTGCTGGAGCACTCTGAAAAATCGCCCATGGTCAGCCCTCACAGTTTTATTTTTCATAATTCATCGCCACCGCATGGGTGCGCCTGTCCCCCCCACAACTGAGCGGCCTCACCTGGGGTGGCCCTGTGGGGCCAGGAGCGTCCACAGGGCCAGGCAGCGATGTGCCTTTGTTCGCCTGGAGCCACGCCCAGGATGCTACCCACTTAACCGCGGCATCGGGCCCCAGAAACAGCTCCTGTTAAGCGAATCCCCGGCTGTGTCATTAATTTTTTAAAAAGTCACACGTGAAACAGAACCTTGTAAATATTTTAAACAGTCCTTGGGGGCTGAAGGTGAGAGTTTCTGCCTTTCCCTCCTCTCTGTCAAGCTGCTGTGCCATCTCAGAAACAGGCCGAGGTGGGAAAGGGAGAAAACAACACCAGGCTCAGGATCAACGGAGCAGAGTGCTTGGTCCTTCAGCTGTCCCCCTGCCTGCATCCACACCACACCCCTCCTGGGTGTCCCCTGTCCTCCTCTGTTCACGTGTCCACTCTCCTATCCCGAACACTCTGGCAGAGCTGGGATCTTGTCCCCAGTGTTCAGATGAGAAAGCCGAGGCTCACAGGGGCCCAGAGTGGCCCCACACCAAGCAGGTGGGACTCGAGACCCACGTCTTGGTCCTGTTTCAATCCCCTAGCTGCCAACATCGTAGCCGTCTCCAGGATCTGCTCTCACGGCACCGCCGAGAAGCTGCACTTGGAAGCACAGGCTGGGCTCCCACAGGCTGGCTTTCCTTTGGTTTCTCCATTTGCCTCTGGGACCCCTCCTCTCTGCTTCCCTCCCCCTCCAGGTCTAGGCTGGGTGTCCTTGCTGTGTCTCCTCCGGCCTCCTGTATGCCCCCTATGACATCTCCCACACTTCGCGGTGATTTCCGGCTGAACTGTCAGTCTCGACTGCACCCTGGGAAGCTGAGGACAGGGCCACACCCTTGCCACCTTCCCTGACACCTAGCACAGTGCCCAACACAGACCAGGGACTTTAGTCACATCCATTCACCAAATGAGAGCTGCCGACCAGAGTAAGGGGGCCACATTTGGAAAGACCAAGCCCTGCCCACCCACTTGGTGACATTCTTGTGCCTGGCACAGCATGTACACTATCAGCAACAGGTCCTGAGGAGCGGGGGGTCCTGGACAGAAGCCCCAGCCATGGCCGTCCTCTCTGGCTTGTTGTTTCTCCTTGAAACCACAAACCTTTCTGGCTGGGATGGGACATGAGGACCAAATGAAGCACAAATGCCTCATCTAGGGTCACTGCCTCGGGAAACAAGGTCACCATCAGCATGTCTTCTTCCCGGGCCACTGACGCTGTGGGACCCCCTTGTTTGGATTCCCTTTTGCACGCGGTCGGCCACTTGCCTTGCATACAGGTCTAAAGCAGCAGTGCCAGCCAGCAGTTCCGAAGCACTTACCATGTCCCTAGCACTCACTGAGCGCTCAGCCAGGGTCTTCGTGGACGCTCCAGGGTCCTGCTAAGTGGCCAGGGTTATGCCCACTTTGGGTCAGGGTGTGAAGGCTCAGAAAGGCCACAGAGCAGGGACGCCCACCCAGATCATCGGGTGCAAAAGTGTGGCCGGTTCAGGTCCACTCCAGAGGGTCACAGCAGGAAGGCAGGTGACTGTCACTGCTACGCAGGCTGAGAGCTGCAGGAGCGCCATCCCTCAGACCCGCCTCAGAGACCCTCTCGCTCAACTTCCTTCTTGGAAACAGGGGTCCTAAGAGGGGCAGACCTGACATGGGCCACCGCTACAAGGGGACCCAGGGCTCCTAACTTATCAGTCCTTGTCTCACCCCACCCCATCACCTGCCTCAGTTCCCCGGGGGGCTAGGGTTTGGAAGTCCTAAAGAAAGGACCTGCCCATTCAAACATCCCAGACCTTGCTGCCACTTGGCTGAGCCTGAGGCAGGCCCACCCCTTCCGTCGACTCTCAGCCAGCTACACTGTAAAGGCATTGGTCACTGACACCTCCGTGTCTCAGCGGGCAGGGATGAAGGATGGGCAAGGGGTGGTCCCCACCCTCAGGAGCCATGCCCCTGGATGGGAACTGGGCACAGGTCTGCTGGCAAGACCCAAAGCTGGGCCCAGGAGGGAATTCCTTAGGGAACATCCAGCCCAGGGTAGGGCAGGATGCGGGGCCATGCTGGGTGGGCAGGAGGCCCATTCCCTCCCAACCTTCCTTTCCCCTGCATCCCCAGCCAGTGCCCTAGCCTCTGGGAGCTTCATGAGATCAGCGCCTCCCTCAAAGGACTTCTTGAGAGGGTTCAGTAAGACAAGGTTTGCAACACACCAGGCAGGCAAGTGGGAAATGCCAGCTGCCTCCTCCTACCCACGGCTGCCCTCTGGCAGGTGTTGGGGCACGGCCTCTGAACCTGGATTTTGGGTAAATGAGGATGCTGGGCCTCTTGGCCACAGACCTCAGACATCACCCTGGAGCGTTCCATCATGCCCAGAATCCCACCCCCCAGCACCAGGCCGCTCTGGCGCTCACCGCCGGAGCCCCACGGGCCCACAGCCCTCGGGATCAGCTGGGTGCCACTCTGGTGCCAGGCAGGCCAAGGGGTAGACGCCAGGTTCCCTCACAGCGAGGCCCTCAGCTCCCCACCCACAGACAAAGCGTACAGACCAGGGATTCTTTGTTTCCGGCCACACCCAGGGACCCAGCGGACAGCTCAACCCCCACTTCCACCCCAGCCCCACAGTTAACCCTTCCGGGGCCACAGTCAGCGCGGCTGCAGGTGAGAGTATTTTTAGTTGCGGTGAGGAATGGGCGGGGCCCCTCATCATGGCGCGATCTCTAGGTCCGGACTTCACCCCAACAGCGTGGGCAGAGAGTGGGAGCTGGCGGTCAATCTTCTTCCTTTCTCTGTCACGGAAGAAACTCGGCGGCGAGGCTCGGCGCCAGGGCCGGGGAAGAGGGTCCCGACCCGCGCCCCTCCCTCTTTTGTTCAGCGGCCGCTCAGGCCACACCATCCTCTAGCTGCTGGCACATCCCCTGGGGGGGAGGGGGCTGCCAGCACAGGGACCAGAGGCTCCAGCCCCGCCCCATCATGCGGGGCTCCCCCCTCTCAATTGTCCCCAGAAGCTGGCGGAGGGGGGTTGCAATTCGATACCAGCCCCGCCCCACCCGCTGCGTCGCAGAAAGCCTCGGGGGACGCCCCTGCCTTCCCAGGGGGATCCTGACCCTGGCGGTGACCGCCCCCACCCCACAAAGAACGGCGGGGCGGGGCGGCCAGGCTTACCGTGATGTGCGGGATGCTCTTCTTGCCCTGGTAAGACATGGCCCCTCTGGCGCCCTCAGCCCGCGGGTGGACCAGGAGGCTGTCTTTCGCTCTGCCGGGCTCTCTCTAGGTCCCGCTCCGGGGGAGGGGGGGGCGCGGTGACAAAGCGCAGGAGGGACAAAGAGAGGGACGGAGGCTCGTCGCCCGGCGCTCCGACGCGCCCACCGCCCCAGCTCTCGCCGCCGCCGCTCGGGCTGCCAGCACCGCCCGGCTCCGCCAGCGAAGGGGGCGGGCGGGGGCGGGCGCTGCAGGCAGACAGACGGCTCCTCCCGGCGGCTCAGCCCTGCCCGATTCGCCCCTCGCGGCTGGAACCAGGAAGCGCTTCCCTTCCGATTCCTACCACTCCGCCCCCGCCTCCCCAGCCGCTCGGCCGCAGACCCCCGCCCCCAGCGCGCGCCCTCGGCTGCGGCCCGGCCTAGCTCTCCCTCTTGCTCTCGCTCTGCGGAAGGGCTCGTTAGCAGGTTCTTTTAAAATCCAGAAATGGCCTTGCGATGCAAAGGCAGAGCTTGCGGGCAGCACCACCGCCGCGGCTTCTTGGGGGAGGGGAGGCCGGGTGCCCGGGACCCGCCCAAGCTGCTGGCGCTTTCTAAGACCTCCAGGACCGGGCTCAGAGACCGGCCCCCTCCTGCCTCTCCTACCAAGATTCCCTTTGTCCACACGCCACTCCCGGAATAGACCGGGCACTTTCCCATCCCCAAAGCCCAGCCTTCCTTCTAGCCGCACCCTCTCCCTGACATCCTACCCTAGACAAAAGCTCAGCCATTCTCCCACACTCATCTCCAGTGGCTTCTCCATAAAGCTTCTCCCAGTCACCATCCCCACGCCCCCATCACTGAACCAGCTTCCTCAGGTCCCAGCAGGAGCCTCCTGCTGGGGGTGGGGGGGAGTGTAGCAGGGACCCGAGAGACAAGGTCCTGATTCATGGCTGACCTGCAGTACACCCTGCATCAGCTGAGTCATCAATGCCAGGCCACCAGATCACCACCACAGCCTTACCCACCACATCACACCACTCGGCGCAGCCAGAACATTGGCACTGAGGCCCCACACCCGCTAGAACAGACTGGTAGACAGCAGGAGGAACGGGACATGCCGACTCCCAGTGGACAGTGGACCCTAGCCCCGGCATACGCGGCCCAGACTTGCTCCGAGGAGAGGCGGGCAGGAGGCCAGGGCATGGCTCCATAGACTTAATGACAAGAGGAACAACAGAGGTTAGCAGAAGAAAAGGGGGCAGTCCCACCAGCCCCCAAATCTCCAGGCAGAATAAAACGCTAACCTCTGCCGCTCTCTCTGAGCCTGTAAAATCCCAGGTGCTGCAAAAAGACCCATCTTCTGCACTCCGGGAGGGTGTGCTCGGCGTGACACAGCACCCCACCACGACGCAGGCTGGGGCCGAAGCCCTTACCTTCACCGCCGCCTGGAGGCCAGCCCTCCAGTCCAGGACAGGAGGCCAGAGAGGCCCGGGGCTGCACATGGCGGTGGCATTGTAGGTTTACGAAGGAGAAGCAGGTTAGCATTCTGGGAGCACCAGGACTTAATTTCCCATCTTTCAGGCAGGGATTTGAGGCTGTCACAGGTGAAGTGTCTCAGGTGCAGAGGTTTCGGCTGCAGCAGAGCAGCGTCTGGCAGCCAGATGCCTGCACCCCTGGTCCAGAGCTCATTCACTCCCCTCCTCATTCCTTCACCTCTGCTCTGGGCTGGGTCCTAAGTCCTTGGTGGTGACTGCAAATTGTGAGTGAGGACCCTCTCCCTACCCCCGTACCTACATCCCCCCTCAGTGTTGTTAAGTCCTAGGTCCCATACACCAGGGCCTCTGCAGGGGTCAGTCTGGGCAGGAATGTGCCGAGGCTGGGGACAAGGCTACGTGTGTAATGGGGGAGGGCCACCGGTCCATGATTGGCCAAACAGACAGCTGCTCCCATGCAGGCTTCCTGGATACAAAGCCCCCCAGCAGCCTTGAGCCTCGGAAAATGCTGCACCGGTGCCACAGAAACCCCTCCTCCGCCCCAGGGAAGAGCTCTTTGGGCGGAGTGAGAGCCTGCACCCTCCGCAAAGCGCAGGAGCTGGAGGCCTGCCCCAGAACCAGAGCGGAGCCCCGTGGCTGCTTGTCCACAGAAAGTAAACCGCTCCCCCCAGGCAGCGGGCGAGGCCCTCCTGCGCCCCACAGTCTGGAACCTGGTTTGCTTCCGGAGCCCTCTGAGCACCCGAGGCAGGTGCCGCCTTTTGTCCTGTCGGGGAGAAGCCTCGGAGAAAGGGCCCGGCGTGAGTGGGGGTGGGGAAAGGGACAGTCTGCAGAGCAGCCCGGGGCAGAGCTGGGGGCGATGCTGCCTGTCCGGGACTTGCTTCCACACAGCTCTGGGCCCTGCACAAAGCACCTTCCCCTCCCTGGTACTCCTCCGCACTTTGCCGGGGATCTGGAGGAAATATTACCCCTATATCACCTATGGAGAAGCTGAGGCTCAAGAGGGCGAAGTGCCTTGGTTGGAAACCAGGGTGCCCCGGTACTGCCCCCGGCTTCTCAGGCCATGGCCCTGAAGCCTCCCTTTTGGGCTTGGAAGCCTGGATCCCAAGCAAGATCAGCCACCAGAGAAGGGAGGTGGGCAGGGGGAGAAAAAAAGTGGTAGAAAAAAGGAGGCAGGACTCTCGATATCACCTTACCTGGCCCCCACCCCGTGGTACCCTCTCAATGTAGACCTCCCCTTCATGGGGCGTGGATTCAGGACCATGGAGAGTTCCCGAGTTATGGGGACAGGAAGTCTCAGGCAAGGAGTGGAGGACAGGAGACTCGCCTGTCTACCCCTAGCAGCCACAGGCCTGTCTACCCCTACTCATCCAGGAAGCTCCCCCCCCCAGATTTCTGCCCTGACCAAACTGCTACCACCTGGCCCGCTCACCTTATGGCTCCCACAGCATTTAAGGGGAGATGGGTTAGCAAAATGACGACGGTAATACCACTCGACAGCCAACACTTCCTGAATGCTCACTACCTATTTAATTCTCACAGTGAGTCTGGCCTGGGGTGGGGGTAGGGAGCTGCGCCAGGACGCCCGCACTCGCCAGCGGTCTGGGACCAGAGCGTTGCTCAGACATCTACCTCTGGGCTATGCCCACAGCATGCCCGCCCTTGGGTGCTCCAACTTCCACCTTCCAGACACCCAGCCCTCACTCTCACCCATACATCCCAAAGCTGTGCCATCTATCCATCCGTCTTCCCCCAGTTCCCTAGCAACCTCCGGCTCAAGGGAGAAGAGCCGTAGAGCCCAGGGTCTGGCGTTCCTTCATTCTGATGCTTTTCCACTTTTGGGAAGAAGGCTTGAAGACGAGGGGGTTAGTGACTTGGGTTCAAGTCCCCACTCTGCCTTCCAGCTTGCTCCAGAGCACACTGAAGTGAACACTCTGGTGACATGCTGTGGGACTCGGGAGCGGCCCCTGAAGATGCCGGTGCTTGGGGGTACACGGCTTCCAGTTCCACCTACATCTTTAACCAATTCCCTCCCGCGGAAAGCACGAGGCATGAGGCTTCTTCCAGTTTCACACGGTGTGACCACAGACATACCGCTGAACCTGCCCCAGAGCCTGGCACGTAGTAGGTGTTCTGTAGTTACTGATGAGTGAGTGCATAAATAAATGGACTACTACGGAACGGAGCTGCCCTTTTCATAAAGCGGAGAATGAGAACACCTGGGTTAAATTCACCCCGAGGTCCCTTCGCGTTTTAAGGGTCCATGCGGCAGCTTACCCAACTTACTTCCCCTCTGAGAACCTCGCTCTTTTTGCAAAAGGAGGGGAGCCTGGGTCTCGAAAGACCTTCTGCGGTCTCACGGACTATGCTGGCCACTCCTGACCCAGCCGCACAATCTCTCTGAACCTCCCGTACGACAGAGTAGGGGGTGGGGGAGGGGCCTTCCGTAGCTCTCCCAAGCATGGTGGCGGCTGCCCTAGCACTCAGGCCTCCGCGCTGCCCTCCGGCGACCCCACTCCCAGCGGCCCCGAGGGCCCCGCCCCCTCCATCCAGCCCACGCGAGCCCCGAGGGTACCTGGCCATTGTCCCGGCCGAGTGGCAGGTCGCGGGGCGCCGGGCAGCGGATGCGTAGCGCGGGCGGCCGCTCGTCGCGCTCGCCTGGCGAGCTGACCACCGAGCCCGAGGGCTCGCTCACGTCGCTGGCCGTGTCCTCGCTGCCGCCGGGTCCCGGCAGGCCGACGGCGTCCAGCCGGCCCGCACTGCGCGGCGTGCGCGCCGAGCCGCGCCGGCCCACGCTGTACGCGTCGAAGTCGATGGTCTTGTTCTCGTAGGCGCCCTCCACCGCGGCGAACATGCCGCCGTACTTCTGGCGCGGGGTCTGCGCCGCGCTGCCCGGCCGCGCCAGGTACACGGGCAGGTCGTCCTCCGTGTTCCACGCACGCCGCCGGTCCGCCATACCGGTCCGAGACCGGCCGCCCGCCCGCCCGCGGCCCTAGCCGCCGCCGTGCGCCGAGCTCCGCGCTGGGTGCGGGCCCGCGGCGGCCCAGGCGCGACTGCGGCCGGCCCGGGGCGGGGCGGGGCGGGCAGGCGGCGGGGCGGGGCCAGGGCGGGGCCTCGGCGCGGCTGGCAGCGGGCGCGACGGCCGGCTACAAAGGACCGAGAGGCGGGGACCGAGGCGCGGGCGGGGAGGGACGGTGACGTACCCAAGCCGCAGCGCCGAGGGCGGGCAGCCGAACCGCAGTACCCTCGCCGCACCCCCCACTCCCCGCCCCCAGGCCGAGCGCAGGGCTCGAGCAGAGCCAGGGGTGGGGGCCGCGTGCAGGCACACACTCACGAGTCACACGCAGGTTGGTACTAGCACACCAGACAATTACGCCGTACAAACACGTGAAAGATGCACAAACATACTATTCACATATGCTGAATCTATTACACACACACACACACCAGAAATTCTCAGTCGCCCTCTGCCACACACACACAGCTCACACCGCGGTTTACGGCCCAGCCAGAGAGACGCTCACACATGGGGCATGGCATTCATTCCCTCAACACTAGTATAGTGGACGACCCCTGGCGCCCAGCATGGTGTGGGTGCTGGGTACAGCGCCGTGAACAAAACAACTAGGTCCTGCCATCCAGCAGATGACATTCTGAGGAGAGAGACACACACAGTATGTAGCAGGAAGGAGGGAACAGCAAGGCAAGAGAGACTGGCTAGGACCACATCACTGGGACCAGAGAAGCACACTCGTGCATGAGGACCAGTGACTCACGCACGTCTGCGAGGCTCCCTCCTGCAACACCAACACCACAAAGGGGTTTTCACACCCCCCACAAAGGCAAATTCATAAGGTGACTCCATCCACATAAACCCAACAGGACACCCACACACACATCCACACCAGAAATAAGGCAAGTTGGGAATTTAAATAGAAACACTCCAGAAAAAGACACTAGAGGTAGATCACCCCCCCCACACACACACACACAGTCGTCAGTCACCCAGACAGACAGGCTTCACCTCTCATGGCCCCCATGCAGCCCACTCTTGCTGAGCTGGGAGCCTGCAGCCAGGGTGGAGGGGTGCATTCCCTTTGCCTAGGGCCAGGGAGGAAGGCATCAGGGCCTGGGGGCTCTCTGTTGGGGCTCCTCTCAACCCCCCTCCAAGGTCAGGGACAGTGTGCATCCCCTAGACACCATCCCTTGTTTCCCCATGGTTGTCATCAGGCAGAGGGGCCTGAGAGTCTCTGGGGAACCCGTGGTCCCAGCTGCTCTTTCTAGACAAGCGGAACTGCCAGCTGCCAACCCCCTCCGCAGTGAGTCCAGACACAGCATCAGGACTGGTGGGGACAAAGGCCAAGAGCATGGGTACCTCCTGACTCTGCACCCCCATGCCTACCGGCCCCAACCGGCCTCCCGCCTGCTGGGCGCTGTTCCTTCAGCACCAGTCCTCACAGCCTCTAGGAGTCCCAGACAGACAGTGGATTCATGTCCTCCTTGTGACTGGGACCTGCAGATGGAGACTCTGGGGATATTGGCCCCATGGCCTCAGCTGACACCCATCCGCCTGCACTTACTGTCACTTAACCCTGGAGCGGCTGGTCTGTGCTGCTAGTAGGTGTTACGACCTCCCCACTGAGCAGATGAGGAAACAGAAGGAGAGATTTCACTGCGGCTCAGCCAGGCCTGGAGCGCAGTGGGCATTTAGCACTTCTCTGTGCCTGAGAGAGTGGCGCTGGGAACACACAGATGAATGATTATATAAAGCCCCTGCCTTCAAGAAGTATCTGTCACAGTAGGAGAGAGAGAGCTAAACATGAATTAGAACAGAGAACGTCACTACCACCACCCCACCTCGGTCCACTCTTTCCTACTCACCTTGCCCCCATCCTGGGCTCCTGCCTTTTGTCCCTGGGCACCCGCACGGATTTGTCACAGATGGTCCTCTCGAGGTCTGCCGGACTCTAGGTTGCATGACAAGTGTTTTCTTTTTTTTGTCAATCCCGACCTGATGATAATGTTCCTTGATTTTAGAGAGAGATGAAGCGGCAGAGAGAGAGAGAGAGACATCAATCGGTTGCCTCCAGTTTGCACTCCAACTGGGGATCGAACCTGCAACCTAGGTATGTGTCCTGACCTGGGGTCGAACCTGCAACCTTTGGGTGCCCAGGACAATGCTCTGACCAGCTGAGCCACCCGGCCAGGGCACATCACAAGGGTTTTCAACTTTTTAGTGAAAACTTGTGTCCTGTGGACTACTGTTCCCAGCACATTCCTGGCAAGGAAATTTCACGTTGAAGACCGCATGGGAACTTCTAAAGCTCCACAGATATTCACAGTGACTAAATGCATAGAAATGTCAGATAATCCAAGAATCCATTTGGGGGCTCGTTCTTTATGCCTGAATCTGCTCTCAGCATCTTAAGGAGAGTATCTCTCGTGCTTTGTTTAAATACTGCTGGTGACGGAGACCTCACTACTTTGCAAGAAAACCCTTCCCACTTTGAGAAAGGGCTAGGTGGTTGTCAAGGTAGGAGGGAGTAACACAAGGACAGAGGGAAGGAAGAGCAGTCTTTACGCAGGAGCAAGAAAGGACACTGGTCCCCACGTGCAGAGGGCTCACTGGAGGCTGAGGACATCTCTGGCACTTCACGTACAGTAACTCCCACTGGTCTCACAGCAGCCTCTGAGGTGAGTGTCATGTAACCCGTTTTACAGATGAGAAAACTGAGGCTCGGGGAAGAAGTGATTTGCCTAGGGTCACAGCTGATAAATGATGCCACCCAGGGAGTAAAGCAGTAATGTGGCCCCGGAGATGCCCCTTCACCAGTGCCTCCCCCAGGAAGCCCGACTGAAGAAGTCCCATTGGGAGAAAGGAGGTAGAGGAAGGGACCGGAGTCGTTGGAACAGTCTAGGTTTCTGAGTTAGAATCCTGTCCCACCCAATTAGTCACACAACATTGGGCGACTAATCACTGAGCTTTCGCCCAGCAAGCCCTTGGGGCACCCGCCGTGTGTCTGGATGCTGTGACTCCTGGCCATGCCTCTCTTCACCCTCAGGAGTGGGGCCCTGCCACCTGGGAGGGTCTCTGTACACACACCATTCATTTCTACACATTTTGTCCTGCTTCCAGGAGTCCATGTGGCACCTCTGTTCCCAGAGTGCAGAGGATGACAAACCTCATACTCACTGCTCAGGTAACCGCCAGGAAGTGACCACACATGTCACTCAGGTTGGTCTGAGTCCTTCGCACAACATCACAAGGCCAGCAACCCCAGGGTGGCAGCAGCAGGAGGCAGGAAACAGAGCGTGGGGTAAACGTGGGAAATGGCCGTCCTATTGGCAGGGAGCCCGAGGGGAGCAGCCTCGAGCAGACGCAATGGAGGAAAGAGCCCAGGACACATGCGCCGAGGCCACTTGGCCAGAGGATGGCTGTGACCTTCCCCAGCCTGTCCTCTGGGTGGGAGTGCTCATGAGTGAACTGAACCGTGACATTTGGTGAAGGACAGGCCAGGGGCTCTGCTCTCAGGCCACGGAGATGATGGCAGGGAACAGGGGGGCCGTGTCAGGCGGCAGTGGGGCCACTCTGCTCCGATGCACGTTCTCCATCAGGGCCTTATTTTGGGGGGGAAAAACAACAGAAAAATATATTTTTTAGAAACATCAGTCGTAAAAAATAATGTTTTCCACAAGAGACAGAAAGGGAGTTGTAGTTCATTGTTGGGTATGTAATGCCGTTAGCACGTCTGCGAGGCACGTAATGGGCTGTTGCACTCATTCTGGATGCATGAGAGGCTCAGGGAAGTTCACAAGCTGCCCAAAGGTAGAGGGCCGGCAAGTGGCGGAGATACAGTTCAAGTTCAGGCCTGTCTGATTCTAAAATGTCTGGGTTTTCTCTGCGGCCTCCAAGTCAGCTCACAGGGGAGTGTGGCAGGCAGAAGGATGTCCCCTGCCCAAAGATGCCCATGTGCTAACCCCTAGAACCTGGGTATGTATGGCCTTGCACAGCCCAAGGGAATTGGCACATGTGGAAAAGTCAGGATCTTGAGACAGGCAGATGATCTTGGATGGCCCGGTTGGCCTACGGTGACCCCAGGGCCCTTAAAGGTGAAAGAGGGAGGCAGGGGGTCAGAGTCAGAGGGAAAATGACAACAGAAGCAGGTGCCAGGTCAGGGGGAGACTTGAAGAAGCTGTGCCATCAACTTTGAGGGTGGAGGAAGAGGGCCAGAGCCAAAGGACACAGGCCACTTCTCGGAGCGGACTGTCCCCCAGAGTCTCCAGAAGGAGCGCGGCTGGCCAACGCCTCGATTCCAACCCCGGGAGGCCCCGTTTGGGCCCCCCGTCTCCGGAGCTGTAAGGGAATAAAGAGCACGCCGTCTGAGGCCCTGAGGTCCATGGTGGTTTGTTACGGCAACAAGAGCAAAGCGATACAGGTGTAGAGCGGACGGTGAAGAAAGCCACTTTGCGGTCTGTGCAAAGGGGATTTGACTTCTGAGAAGATCGTTTATTCCCCGTGAAAATCAAGAACCTTGGATTCGTTAGGGTCCAAACACTTAGAAACAAACCGTTAATAAGTTAAACTTTCCAAAGAGAAAATAACTTTGTGAAAAATCACGTTTTGATGTGCAAAATGACACAAATGATACATTTAACTAACATAGAAAAATACCTCTTGGCAACAGGAGAAAAGTTCAGCTGACTTTTCCCGAGGCTGGGACATCGCTATAAACCCTGAACCCCAAAGGAGTGGAAGGCCAGTCAGCACCGGTCAGAAGTCCAATGAGCGTCCGCAAGGACGGACTGCCCGCCCGCCCGTCCGCTGTAGGGGTGGGAGGCCACCGCCGCAGCAGCCAAGGGGATCCTGCAGAAGAACACCCACCAGGAAGGGGGTTGGGGGACCACGGTCAGGTGAACCTGGACATCTGAAGGGAGGGACAGAACTCGGATGGCAAAGATCCGACCCTGTGTCCATCAGCAGGCACAGGTGACAGTGGGGTCCTTCTGGAGTTGCGCAGTTGCAAGGTACAGAGTTCCCGCACACTTTCCACGCCGACGCCTGTGCTTCGCAGCCTCGTGGGATTCCCACCCAGGATTCAGCCTGGACGAGTAAGGAGGCCAGGGGACCTCTGCCCCAGGGAGCTGACAAGCCTGGTCCACTGCCCCCACCAGTGACGCCAAGTCCCTTCCCTGCCTCGCACACCTGGACTGCGGGAGAGCATCGTAGTTGCCCAGTGCGGGTCGGCAGCTCCTGCCCTGCCGTGGCACCAACACACGTCCAGGCATGTTCAGAGAGGTGAGGGAAGGCTCCCTTCATCACCGAGCACTAACGGGTGCTGGGCGCTTCAGGAAACACGGACGGTCCCATTAAGGTTCATGCTGTCCCCAGCGTATCCCCGGAGGACAGTGAGACTGAGGCCCCAGCCTGAGACTCAGTAACCCCATCCAGGTGGCACAGACAGGTGCCGCCAAGGTCAGAGGTCAGACCCAGGGCATCTGGCCCCTACATAACTATTCTCCACCCTGCTAGAGGCAGAGCTGGTCCCTGTCCCGGTGGGAAGTCTGACAGCTGACAGTTGTAAGGCCACTGCTGTGATGTTGGTTGCCCCATCCCTTCCAATGACACGTTTACAAATGCTGTGTAAGACCCCTTTACTCGAAACAGAACATACTGATATCACGGGATATCACAGGGAGTCGATATCATGTTGTCGGCCATGTTTAACAAGCCCGTCCATTTGTCTGTTTGTCTTTCTCTTGCTTGTTCTGCGACCATAAAAAGCAGAGCCTGACGACGGATTCCGAGGGCCAAACAGCGGCGTTGGGGCCAGCCTTTGGATGGGGCCACCTGTGCCACCGGTCTCTCCAGGGCGCCGTCTCGCATACTGAGGCCAAGGATGCAGACGTCAGGTGTTGGGTAGGAGCTGTGCGGGCTGAAACCAGAGTCAGATTTAGGGAAAATTGGACGGAATAAAGAAGCCCGACCCTCCCACCAAAGCCTGTTGACTTCCACAAAGCAGTTTTAGGACCAAGTCATGCGCCGTCTTTTCCTGGAAATCCTCATAAAACACGAAAGAGGAACTAAATACATTAACAAACCCCAGGGGTTTCTCCTCCCTCCTCCACCCCCTCAAGACACCAGAGAATTTCCAAAGAATTTGTTTCGAAGCCAGGAGGGAACAGTCGGCCATCAGTGCCAAAGCCGAATGGAAATTCGCCGTGTGCTCACGTGCCGGTGGAGGTACGTATTGTGGTGGACTCAGGATATCTGTTTCTGAGGGATTTGAGGGCGCCAGCAACTGTGTCACATCACAGCTGCATCGTCCCAACTTTTATGTCACTGTGCTGAGGTCAGCCACCGCGAGCTCGGTACCCAGGTCCTGCCCCAGCGGAGCCGAGTCTGACGGCACGTCGTGCACTTAATTTTCATTAGGACTGTTAGCTGCTAAAAAGCACCTCTCCAGGTTACGTCACAAAGCAGACTCATGGTCAAAGATGTCCTAAACATGAGAAGTCCCCTTCTGTCAACTCCGACTGTACATTTCTTTCTCAGTGACAAATACACACAGATATGAGTCTAACATGGAAGAAATGCACAGCGACATCTGGAATTTGATTAACGCAGGGCATGGGAGGGCTGGACAGGGCTGTGGACCATCGTCCGATGGTTCTCTCCTCGTCCCCCACCCCCAGCTGCCCACCTGAATCACTGTGGGGCTTTCAAAGACCCCGGCCTGGGCCCCACCCAGGAGAACCTGCTTTAAGGGGCCTGGAGAAGGGCCCGGTGTTGGTTTTCCACAACTTCTGCAGATGCGTTCAACAGGCAACCAGGGTGAAGAACCACCAGTCTGGACCAAGAGCAGTCTTTACATCCTACAGACGGCCTGGGGAGGGGCAGTGTCAGAGCTAGGCCCAGCCCCCTGCCCCCCCAACTCCGCACCTCCCAGCCCAGGCCCTTCCCCGGCAAGGCCCCGTGTGAATACAGAAAACAAGTGCTGAGGATCTCAAATATGTCAGAAATGTCTAGCACCCTGTTCTCAGAAGAGGCCCGAGCTCTCAGAAAGGTTGCCATTCCAGACCTGGAATTTCACCCTGGAATTAATCAAGAGCTGTGATCTCTTAAAGGGGCCTTACCGGCTTGAAGGCAAAAGGCCTCCCACTCGAGTTTATGAAGTTTACTCGGGAAGTTGCTGAGCAGCACAAATAGCAAGAAAGGAACTCTTCTTTTAAAGCATCTGGGTCCCTGCTTCTCTGCAATGATGGGTGAGTAACTCATAGAGTAATCTCGTCGCAAAGCATGTCGTAAACTTTTGATGAACTTGTCCACTTGAGTTTCACGTGGGGAAACAGGGGTGGGACCCTGAAACCCCGTCGTCTCAGCGGTACCAAGGACTAGGTGAGTCTCCGTGATACCGCGGGATGCAGGGCTCCCCGGGCAGAAATGGGGGCATGGAAAGAATTCCTGGATTTCCTCCCTGTTGCCAAGTGAAGCTCTAGGGAGTGTAATCCCTTAGAAACTGAACTGCATCAGACCCAGATTGAGAATTCCACACGGGAAGAGCGGGCATCGAGGCACCGCCGGGAACTCCTGCGTGAAGGGCAGGACCAGACTCAGCGCCCCCTGCCGGCAAGTGATGGCCGATGCGTGCACCACTGGACCTCTCCAGTGCGTCAGTTTCCTCACCTGTAAAGTGGGGACAGGCGGCGGCGTTCCTACTAATAAAGCTCCAGGTCTCCCAATAGATGTTCCTGGGTCTATTGTCGCAGTGACTGCACCGCCGGCTGCTCGGCAAGGGCCGTGATAGGGCCACTCCCAGCACACGGGCGGTGGCACAGGGCGCCTTGGTCCGCGGAGCCATCAGACCCGCCGCCTGTGCACTCTGCGCGCAGCACCTCACCTCTGGCGGACCTATTTTAAGAACACAGAGGAGCGCTGCATTGGGAAACGTTGCCATGCCAACTCGCTAGCTGTTGCTAATCATAATCTTGAGTGTGCAGTACAACCATCTGACAGGCAATTCTTTCCTCCCTTAGCCTGGGGGCCTCTTCCAAGTTGTCATAAGACAGACCTCCTTGTTCCTAACGGTACACAGTAGGTGCATAATGGATATGCATTGCATCAGGGACGCGGATAAAGCGTCTGCACAAACTGAGGGCTGCCAAAGGCTTTCCCCATCCGGTTTATCTGCGACTGCTCCCAGCACGTGTCATGAACCCCTTTACCAGGTGAGTCCACTGTGGAGGGGCAGTGACTATCCCGTGATCCCAAAGCTGAGGAGTTGCAGAGCGCATCTGCAGCCCAGGGATTCGGGTTTGTACCCTACTCTCTTTCTCCCACACCGGATGGTCTCAGCTTTTTGTTACATGAAAGACAAATCCTGCATGTTTCTGCAGAACGGAAGAGTTTGTGAAAAAGTGCTTTTCTGTTCACAGTCCCACTTCACCCAAAGCCTGATGGGAAATCTTTGGGCTTTGCCAGGGCCACACCTGCCCCTGCGGTGTCCCATGCGCAGTGGGCAGAGCTGACCCCAGAGGTACCTTGCAGGCCACACAGCAGCTCAGAGGCCTCCCTCAGGGACTCTGCACAGGGTAGTGGGCAGAAGGAACAGGGTAGACAACAGTCATAGGCTGTGCGCCCCCCTCTTCTGTCTCTACAATCATTCTGTGAGGTTGCCGGGGATGGTACCTTCTCTCCCATTTTGCTCCAAAAGGACTGCAGCACAGCCCAGGCACTTCCTGGATGACAGTGGGCATGTCACCGGGCCTTCCGGCAGGCCCTGGGCCCAAGGCACAGTGCCTCTCTGAGCCTTTGTATTTCCACCCAAAACACAAGGGTGTCAACTGGGCAGTTAGAGGGCAAGCAGAGGGGTGACCTTAGAGGGCGTGGGGACCTGACACCTGCTGGTCAGGGAGCAGGGGGGCATGGGCCAGCCGCATTCAGCTCTGAGTGTAGCCATGAGGACGGAGACCCAGTATGGCCACACCCACTCTTTTCCAGGAGAAGCCAGACATCCAGAATTTCATGAGAAATCTCTCGGTTGTGAAATGCCATCTGCTAATTCCAATATTAACAAATATAATGGGGGAGGCCCCCATGTTCATGGCAGCATCAGTCACAGGAGCCCAGAGAGAAGAACAACCCAGCTGTGTGTCAACGGGCGGGTGGTGAACAAAATGTGACCTCTCCACACAGCAGACTGCTCTTCTGCCTTCAAAAGGAAGGACATTCTGACACATGTCACAGCAGGGGTGAAAGTAGGGACACGGTGCTCAGTGAAATTAGCTGGTCACAAAGTGACCGACATCGCATGATCCCACTTACAAGAGACAGTGAGAACAGTCAAATTCACGGAGACAGAGAGTAGAGTGGTGGGGGCCAGGGGCTGGGGGAGGGGGCTGGGGAGCTGGAGTTTCATGGGGACAAAGTTTCAGTTTTGCCGGAGGGAAAGTTCTGGAGGTGATGGTGGTGGCGGCTGCACAACAGTGTGGATGCACTTCGTGCCCTTGAACTGGGCATTTAAAAGTGGCCGAGACAATAAATTTGATGTTATGTGTATTTTATCACAACTGTTTTTTGAATTAGCCAAACAAGACATGTTGGCGAGCCTGGCCCGGCCCGAGGGCCTCCCGTGTGCCCACTGTGGACCAGGACTCTCGGAGTCCCATCCCGTGAGACAGACAGGAGCTCCGTAATATCCAGATGACGGCTGAGATCTTTTTAAACCAGTGTCCTGTCTACAGGACTCTGAGAATAATGAACACTTATGTGCTCCTGAGCAGGGAGAGAGGACTCACATTGACAAACGACACTGATCCCTGCCACTTGGAAAGTGCCCTGCTGTGTCCGGGACACTTTTGCAGCCACCAGCTCATTCAGTCGTCACAACAAAACCACCGAATAGGTGTTAGGACCCTCAAACAGATGAAAAAGTGGATGTTCAAGAAGGTAAGGAAACAATGTGTGCAAGGTGACACTGCTCGGGTGTGGCAGAGATGGCCAGGCCCTCGGGATTCTAGCCCCAGGTGCCTGCCACCACCCCAGGCCAGCACACGCGGGCTTTGGACAGTCAGCAGCCACCTCTTTGGTCACCTGGTTGGTGGGAGAGACGTTCCCATGAATGACTTGCAATAGGAAGGTGGTGGTTGCATTTGTAATTCAGCTCTCCTGGAGGGACTGCAAATCACGGGGCCACCTCTGCTCCGCTGGTCGGCGGGGAGGGGTGTCTGTGTTTTCCAGCTTGATGTGCTTGCTTCTGAGCCGCCTCCTTTCCTGCAACAACAAAAGCAGGCAGATGAGTTCTTAAAGAGACCGTACCGACCACGTGGCTTCCGCAGGAGGCCATCCAAACGCATGAACCTTTGAGAGGCCAGGAGGCCCACGCTCATCTCTAACTGTGGTGGGTTTCAATCATGAGGTCCGTGCACCTCTCATCAGCTGCTCTCTCAGGAAAGAGTCTTAGCTTGGGATTGACTGGCAATGTCCCCTTTATGAGGGGACAGGGGCACAGGAGGCCCGTGTGGCGAAAGCAGGGGAGGGAGGGCAGCGGGGCAGGAGGTGAGTCTGGGAAGGTGCACACCGAAGCAGACGCTGCAATGGAGGGCAGGGTGGGGGCGGTGCTGGGGTGGGGGGGGCTTCGTCAGTGAGGACAGAAAAGAAGGAGTGGAGGGGGCTGCGATATGTGCGCGGACTCTTGGGGATGGAAAGGAGCTCTCTGGGCAGAGGACACAGCTCGGGCAGACGCCAAAGGGTGTGAGAGAACGTGAGCTGGGAGGGGCTCACCAAAGCAGATCGGTTTGCCAAGAGGAGCCTTCCCAGGTGCCGCTGGATCAATGAATGCCTCTGGGTCGTCAATCTGCAGAAGGGGGCCCCAGAAGGGGGCTGTCAGAGAGCGGCCTCTCTTTCCAGTGCACTGCTGACCCCACAACTGGGGTCACCCAGGGGGTCTCCAGAGACGGGTAATCATGGCTCACACGGGTTCATGACCCCGTCCACAAGAAGGGTGTTGGTGAGGAGGCCCACCCAATGCCACCCCATGTGCCCCAATATTGGAGCAAAGTCAGACCTCACTCACTAGGTTACTGTTTATGTGGGTGTTTTTAAGTCTGCTTTTAAGAACGTATTACAGAGCCCTGGCTGGTGTGGTTCAGTGGACTGAGTGCTGGCCTGTGAACAGAAAGGTAGATGGTTCGATTCCTGGTCAGGGCACATGCCTGGGTTGTGGGCCAGGTCCCCAGTTGGGAGCGTGAGAGAGGCAACCACCCATTGATGTTTCTCTCCCTCTCTTTCTCCCTCCCTGCCTCTCTCTCTAAAAATAAATAAATAAAATCTTAAAAAAGAGACTGTATTACATATGTTCTGTAAGACTCTTTCAATCCTTTTGTTTGAAGGAAGTACGATGAAAATAAATCCAATTCCAACCCTCAAAGCTTACGAGGCCCTTGGTACCCAAACTTTACCACCCATCAGAACCACTTGGAGAGACTGATGGAATCAGCCTCCAGGAGGTGAGTCTCAGAGACCTGTGTTCCCAGTGAATTCAATACTCATGTGTTAATCTGGGTAATTCTTGTGCACCAAACTCAGGCGTCGAGGACCTGGCATCTGGGTACTGCTGTCTTGGGTGATGGATGCTTCAGTCTGAGGACAGAGAAAGTTGAAGTCTGTTTTACTAGAATCGGGGGAGTGATCCACACACAGGAAGTCACATTCTCTTCATATGCCACGCACAAAGTTGGCGCTCAAATCCTGGTGTCAACCTTACATCCATCAAGAAATGAATGTACCAACAATTTCAGGATGAAGGAAGATGGCAGGCTCACCTCTGTAACCCCTGTGGGCTATAACTCACAGATGATACTTCCTGAGAAGGTTACATTTTAAAAATTATAACAATACACACCTACTCAACTCCCAAGAGATGGCTAGCAGATGTGGAGCAGATAACATGTAACAGGGATTCTAAAACAGGCTTTTCAATAAGAATACTTAAAAAATATCCATATGTATTCTACAAAGGGAAAATAGAGTAACTGATGTAAGACCTTAAACAGGTAGGTTAAACAGCAGAGTAGACACAGATGAAGGGAGATTTAGTGAACTGGAAGACAGAGCTGAAGAAATTGCCCAAGATTCGGCAGAGAAAGAGGAAGAGGTGAGGAGTCAGGTAGGGATTACTCCAGATTGAGTGGTTAAAAATGACCTTCTGAGAAGGGACATTTGAGCTGAGACCCAAATGACAAGGGACATTCAGCCAGGGAGGGAAATGGGGTCCAGTGTCCTAGGCAGAAGGGACAGATGTGCAACAAGCTGAAGGTGCGAACGAGCCTGGCCAGGGACAGGCTGAAATGCCTGAAGAGCAGGACGCAGACCGCTGAGGCTCCGCCCTGTGCGAAGCCACTGTGAGCAAGAGGAGAGCGTGATCATGTGTGCAGCCCATGCGTGGACCTCAAGGTCAGACGGGGGTGGTAGTCAGGAGTGTGCTTCAGCTGAGGGTGAGGAACTTTCTAGCAGTGAGAGCTAGTCACTCACTCGTTCACTCATTGATTTGTTCATTCATTCCTTCACTTGCTCGTTGTCAAGTACCTACTATGTGCCAGGCACGGTGTTCAGGGCGATGGGAAATGTTGAGATGAGTAAACATTGGCTTTTTGTCCTCTAGGGCCTCGAAGTTGACAGACGGAAACAGGCAGGTGACACCAGACAGAAGGGAACGCTGGCTCCCCACACGCAGCAGTGGCTGTGGAGGTCAGAGAAGGGAGTCATGAAAGACACCCTACAGAGACACCATGGCGACTGCTCGGAGGAAACGGTGAGCTCACTGCTGGCAGATGTGGGGATAACAGGGAAGACTCCCGCACTTGGGGGAGCATGTAGCCGTTGGGCCCCAAGGTCCCTCCCAGCCCTGTGACTTGGTGACTGTATAAGGCCACAGCAGGCACCCCCGGGCCCCAGGGAGTTGGAGAAGACTGGGCTGCAGCCTGTCTTCACGGTTCGGTGGGGGAAGCAGATTAGTGCGCAGAAAACGGTGGAGATCCTGGGCAGCGAGACAGCCACTTTGCAGGGAGGCGGGAAACCCTTGGGTTTCAGGAAACGAGGGCAAAAATGGGGACACCAGTCCATGCCCTACTTTGTTCCAGACCTCTGTGAAGACAGGAGCCCTGGATGAGAGAATGCACTCTGACGGGAGGTGCCACTGCAGACGTGATTGTCCTTGACACCATTCACTCAGTTCCCCGGGCCACGTGGCCCTCTGCCGGGAGGCATGGAGGAGACGAGAAGGTCACACTGGGGACTGCTTTGCCACCGCCCTTTCTCTCGCTCTTATCTGTACACCAAGGTGGTGCTGCCCGACCTACTTCACAGATTAAAACCGCCTGGGAAATCCAGAACCCGGGCTCTCTGCTCTCTCCCCCACCTCACCACCCTCCCCCAGCCCGTACTGCTGCCTTCTCTTACCTGTACCCCGGAGGCAGCTTTCCGACCAGGCTCCCTGCTTCCAGGCCGGCCCCCGCCAGTCCTCTCTCCCCATAGCAGCCAGAATTCCTAGGAAGCTGATCCCGTCACTTCCAGGACCCAGTGACGTCCAGCCCTGCCCACGTCTGCCGTCCCATCTTTGAAATTCCACTTCACACAGCAGCCACACAAACTCCTTGCACATGGAGCAGCACACTTGCCTTGCACGGTTAGGTGTGCAAGGGCGGGGTGAATGAGTGAGCAACTGCCGGCAAGGGCTCCCGGCCCCGGGAGGCACATTCCCTGGCTTGGGGGTTAGGCGCTTCCTTTCCGCAGACTCTTCATCAGGGGCTGTTTCGGGGCCAGAAACAGCTTCCTTCCCACGTGTCCTCCTCTGAATGGAAGTCCAGCCTGGTCAGTAAAGCAGCTGCCTGTGCCCCATGGCAGGCTGGACCCCGGGTGGAGCGCTCGGGGCTTGCACAAGCTCTCGGGAGCCTGCAGGACAGGACATGGCGACCAGAGATCAGGACCTTGAGGAGGGGAGTTTGGGGAGATGGGGGTGGGGCCCAGTGCGCCAGGTGCATGGACCAGCGGGGGCAAAACCTGATAATCCACAAGTTCCAAGGATGGCAATCCTGAACCAGACCTACTATGTGCCAGCCACCGCCCAGAGCCCTTGACGGGTGTCACCACACTGAGCTCACAGTTCCCCGTAATTTGTGTTCCTTGTTATCCCCATTCACAGAGGAGGACCTGGAGGCTTAGAGAGAATTTCCCCAAGGTCCCACCACCAGTGACAGGAGCCACTGGGACTTTAAAAAGGACCGTGTGACTCCAGGGCCCACAGAGGGGGAGGGGCCATGACCTGGCCAAGAGCCTCTGCTGAGCAGGGAGGGCCGACAAAGGACATTCAACCCGACTCAGCACAATGCCATTCTTGTTGAGCACAGCCCCGCTCCAGCCTATTTCCTTGGGGCACACGCCCCATTTTTTTTCAGGTAAAGGGAACCAAATGCAAAACTCATGATTTTTCTTCCACCCTAAAGCCTTCAAACTTTGGGAGCCGACTCAATCTGCTCCATCTGGCCACTAATTTTTCTCACGTGTTCAGTGCTGTGTGTTTGCGATCTACAGTATCATACAAGCAGGCGAGTGCGTATCACAGTGTTTTGATTAGAATACTAGCTATTCCCAGGGTACCACTAACACGAGCCCTCGTATAATTAATTGAGGAAACAGACCCTCCGAGAAAAAGCAGCCCCACAGCAACTACCCGGCTCCATGTGGCCTGAGCTGGGGATTGCTTCCCAGCTCTCCACCAACGTTCCCCCCACTTCGCCCCTGCCACCACGCCTCCAGAACCTTCTGTGTGCCTGGAGCTGGGCAAGGAGCTGTTTTGGTGTCGTTGGGGTGGGGGGTAGGGGGGTGGGGGAGGGAAATAAGCCGAAGTCCCCGCTCTCAAGCTGCTCACAATTGTGTGTGTGCGTGTGTGCGCCTCCCTGTTGAACTTGAGAGTAGTATAAGGTCCCTATTTCTCTCATTAATGTCTCACCAGAGTGGATGAGTCTCTCTCTCTGCTTTCTGAAGGTGTGGGGTTTCCTGGCCCTTCCCCAGGCCAGAACGCTGCCTTGCTCAAGCATCAGGAATGTGTTTCCTCAAACTTGACTTGGAAACCTCCATGTCTCGGGGCTCAGCCCCTGGGCCAGGGCGCAGGTCCCCTGTATGGCTTTGGCTGCCCGGGCTCCAGTGTGTGTTCCCCCCACAGCCAGGCTGCTCTCTGTCTGCAGCAGACATGGCCCAGGGTCCTGCAGTGTAACTCAGTCCTGCCACCATCTCCCCGGAGCTAGCGTCAGACCCTGCAGGTGAAGGGCCCAGTCCCAGGCCGCCCCCACTCTGGACAGCTGTCTCAAGCCCAGGTTGTTACCTATGCTCCTAACAGACTACAAATCGAAGGTCCCCATGACCCCTCCTCAGGTTCAGTTAATTTACTAGAGGGGCTCAGAGAACCGAGAAACATTTACTTACATTAACCAGCTGGTGACAAAGGGTACAGAGAAGAGGTGCACAGGGCAAGCTCCAGAAGGGTCCTGCACACAGCCGCTTCTGTCCTTATGGAACCTGGGGCATGCCATCGTCCTGGCACACGGGTGCCTTCTGGTTTACCAACCTGGAAGCTCTCTGAGCCTGTCCTTTGGGGGTTTAGTGGAGGTTTCACTCCGTGGACATGAGTGGTTCAATCACTGGCCATTGGCCATGGAGCTCTGACACTCTGGGGTGGAACCCTGGCCCCCAGCCCCCACCCTCTTCCTAGGGGCTTTCTGAAGGGAAGTCATCTCATCAGTGTAATGAAATGTGCCATGTCGCTCTCAGCACTTAGGAAATTCCAAGGCTTCCCAGAGCTCAGTGCCAGGAACAGAAATAATATTCTACATTAGAAATCAGATGCACAGAAAGTCATCCGTGCACAGAGTTAGGACCAGGTCTGCCAGAATGGGTATGAAGCCACTGAAGGCGCGTTTTGTGCACACTTCAAACTCTGGAGCTGGCCTCTCTTTAGACTCACAGAGCCTGGCTCCAATGAGCCCTGCTGCCCCGGTTTCCACAGAGGGGTGGGGGAGCAGGAGGAGAGGCCCCGGTCTGGCTACGTCCCCTGCTCAGAGCAGCCTGAGCCAGGGCATCGGCCACCAGGCGAGAAGAGGAAGGGACAGGTTGCTGCTCTCAGGTCCTGGCAGGGCACAGTGGTGAGCTGGTCAGTGTTAGTGACCGGCTATCAGGGAAAACAAAAAGCCTTGATGATTAGCTTTTGCCAATGCCTGTGGTGTAAATTCTCCCACAGTGGCTGATTTCAAGCCACCAATGGGCTGTCTAGGGTCTGGTAAGAGGTGCTGACCATCAGCTCTCAAGAGCCTGGGGAGCCAGCTCCAGCGCACCCCTGCCCGTGTATTTGGGGAGAGTAGACGCATGAGAGCATGAGTGAATGAATGAAAGGTACCGATTTTGCAAACGTGATGGGAGAAAAGTGGAAGAAGCAAAATGGTTTTTATAGCCGCAGGAGATAAGGCTTTACAAACGGAACAAGCCAGGATCGGCGTAGAAAGCGTTCTAAGCAGCTTCTCCAAGTCACCTTCAAAGACACACACCTGTCTTCTGATAAGGAGCCACGGTGACAAAGCTCACCAGCTTCACAGTGTGCCACCTGTGCCACCGTGGACACCATGACACCATTACCTAATCTTGCTGTTTCTTGGTTTCCCCTTCTGTAAAACGAGGGGGATAATACCCACCTTCCATGGCTAGTGTGAGGCAGGCCACACTCAGAGCAGCCTTAGCAAGGGACAGAGCTGGCCTTTGGGCCTGGGCAAGTGGGCGACACGTCAGACTATAGCTGCTTGCGGAGGAACCATCTGCCTCGTCGCCATGCGCCCAGTGACTTGCACAATCTCTGGAGCAGACGTGCAATGATGGTTCTTGAAATACACTTCGAGTGAGGGTAGAGGGGTCAGCACACCAGTGTGCGGAAAGAACACACATGATAAAGCAGATGGACCTCTGCTCAGCGTCCAGGAGCTTCCTAATCATTGGGGTACTGAAAACATAGACAAAGATAAAAAAGCTTTTCCCCCCAAAATGCCCTGATTTGTGTTTCAATACCAAGATTCATTGGGACCGTTTTCACCTCCACTGTTTTTAACATTCTGGTCTAACTGATGGATTCCCCCCTGGGTCCAGGGCCCTCTGAATCTCATTACGCCAGGGCTCCTGGAGTATTGATCCTATTTAGCAAAAAGGCAATAAATCGTCCTCAGACGTCACGACCAAACCCACAGGCTGCCAACACAGAGAGCACAGGACACAGGGCTTCCTCTCTGCGCCGTCTGTCATTGACTCCACTTTCCCCACGAGGTTCAGTTTCTGGATCGGCAATAGGTGTTCGTGGCTTGAAAAATGTTTGTGTCCCCCGAGACTGACTGCATTTCAGAGGCTCAATCTCCAGAAACAGCCTTCTCTGAAGACAAAAATGTGGACACAGCGATTGCCACCACGTTACGTGTTATAGCAAAAAAGGAAGCCACCCAAATGCTCGATAACAGGGTCGGTGAAGGTTCGTGTCATCAAGTTCTGGAAAGAGAACGCGATGGAAACTGCTTTTAGCTCGGGGGAGGAGCCTGCCCGATGGGCGGCCCTAGACCACGTGGGTTTGAACATCAGAGGCATGTTTTCCACAGGCATGAAAAAGGACACGGGGCCGCACACAGCAGCTGAGATCTGGATTTTAGGGTTTTTGACGTTTTCTTCTTCAGAGCTTTTCTCCATTTTCTACCCTTTTCTGTGATAAGCATCCATCACTTCAATTAACGTTCATAATCGGAATGCTTCCACAGGTGGGCATGCACCACAGCACTTCCCGTTTCTCGCTTGTTAGAAATACTTCATGTCCTGTTCTTCAGTATTAAAACAACCGGTGCGTGCTGGCCCTTGGATGCAACCCACAGCCTGTCTTCCGTGGCCGCATCGGTACGTCCACGTGGCCGGGAATCTGCTCACGCACAGGGGCGCAAGGAGAAACCACTGCCGGGCGGTAGAACACGGGATGTGGTGGCCGCGTCACAGCCCACTTCCCCACTGCGAGGAATACGCCGACGTTTCCCACGAGTTTTTGTTTAGTCCGTTTCTCCGTTCAGTCCCTGACATGATCCCGCAAGCCACTCAGAGAGGCGCTTCTGCAGAAACTCTGCACGCACCATCTCCAGTTCACTGCCAGCACTGCCCCGGCCTCTCGCTGGCCTCCAGCCTGGTTCCCCCTCCTCCCAGCCCCCTCCAGGGAATGGACAGCATGATCTGTCTCAAATGTAAATCCAGTCTGACACTCCTCCACCTGGCTGTAGCACCATCAGGGGCTGCCAGCCCCACACCAGTCCTCAATCTTGTCGGTCAACACCATTTCGGTCCATCCTGCCCGTACACACAAAGGTCCACTCACACGCCATTCCTACCTTTCCCAGACAGCATGTGTCTCTACCATGTGCTGTGCTCATGCTCCTGGGGATAGACATGAGTTGTTGGCCAACCCACAGCTTTCCCAAGCACTTTTTCTCTGTCACCTCCCAGCCTAGAGATTGGAAATTGGGTCTCAGGGAAGAATAGCCATGGAGACACTTAGGGACAGATCTGGCCAATGAGATACAAAGCAAAGTCGGCTCCAAGCATCTGGGAAAGGGCTGCCTCCTGCTTTCCATGTGGAACACTGATGTGAAACCCGAAGCTGCAGCAGCCCTCTTGTGACCATGAGGCAATAATCTCCTGGAAGAAATGGTAACAAGGTGAAGACAATGGATCTGAAGTATGGGAAGAAGTGGAGGGGTCGATGGCGTCACTGCGATGCCAGACCAGCCTGGGAGCAACGCAGCTCCATCTTGTCAGTAGGTGAGCTGGGGTGCTCTCCCCCTTCCAGCCTAGTGCCCTTTACTGACCGCACTCTTCCTTCACGTTAAGGAATGCACATGAAGTGGTCAGTTCAGTCCCTGGAACGTTCTAGAAGTTCAATCCATGTTAATTCCCTCTCCTCTTCTTCCTGAACATCCCTTTTGGGCCATACCTATGTACCTGTTAGGAATGCACTGCACCCAGAACTGTATGTTTTACTGAGATACACCAGGTTGGGTGTCTGCACACAATCTTCCTGTGACAGAAACTGAATTGGAGTGACTTAGGCAAAAATAGGACATATGGCCACCCTCACATAGCTGAGAGGAGGACGTGCAGCCGTCCCAAGGCAAGGGGGCTCCTCCCCAGCGGGGACCTGCAGCCCGCGGACGGGCAGGAAGAGGCCACACCTTCCTGTTGCCCCTCAGCAGCTGCCATCTCCCCTGTGACAGGGACACACTCTGACAGCTGCTGACCTCACTGGGCACCTGCTCAGACAGCCTGCAGGCGCAGAAGCTAGACATCTGTGACATTTCCCTGAGACAAAACACAGCGTGCAGAACAGGATAACCAAAAGCATCACTGGCCTTTCAAAATAAGGAAGAATAAGAGCCTTGGGCCTGTGATGCAGGACATCAAGGGTTTCAGTCCCCGATTGCTACTGAAAGCCAGCGCAGGCTCCTCCTGGGGCCTCGAGGCCCAGGCCCCACGCCAGAAGATGGGTCACCGGCCTCATTGCTCCCAGGTGCTGACTTGCCCGGGTCCTCCAGGGACAGCGACCTATGACATCCATAAATCACCGCAGGCCAGGCAGAGGCCCAGGGAAGGTGGCGCCACGCGCTCTGAGCACAGGGAGATTCGGCCGCTCACTCACCAGAGAGCCCGGGACCGACCCAGCGGGTGATGACTAAGAAGAATAGCTCCCAGGCCCTGAGGGCGAGGCACGGAATGAAAGGGCAACGTTTGAAAAAGGAGCTGCAGGGCCCTTCTGACATCACGAGGGTCCAAGAAGAAGGCCCCAGAGACAGGAGACCCTGAAACTCAACCACAAAAGAGGAGGGGAGGGTCACAGGGGGCGGCTCTGGGTGAGAATCCCTGTTCAGGTCTTGTGTGAGCATTCGATGCCACACAGTCTGCGTCCGACCAGCGCTGGTCCCTTTTTCCCCTTCCTCTGCCCCATCACCGTCGCCCCAATTCTACCCCCGTGGGATGATCCTCACGTTGGGGCCTTTCAGCTCCTCGGTGACACGCCACGCCCTGGGGCATCCTCACTGGTCTTTCTCTTTCCCATCTCCCCTTGCGACCCTGCTCTCCTTTCTCCAAACAGCAGCCCTGGTGACCAGACCCCAGGACAGGCCACTCCCTGCTTTAAATCTCTCCAGTGGCTTCCTACTGCACTTAGCAGAAAGTACCACTGCCCACCCCAGCCCCCGGGCAGATGACCAGCTGCTGTCTACCTCCCTGACCTCATGCCCCATGCTCGCTGCCCTCTGGGGACTCGGGGCTCCCCATGGTCTCTCAGAAGAACATTTTCAGGGGAAGGAGGGGGCCGCTCACGCCTTCACTGGAGCTGGTGAACCGACTGCCTGCTTCCCATCTCTGAGCCGCACTAGGGATCTGGCAGCTTCTGCACGGAGCCACAACTCCTTGGTAAGCAGCTCCTCGAGATCACAATCAGCCGAGTGGACACCTGCCTGGGAGGTCACCTGGGCTGGGGCTTCCTGCTGAAACCACCTGGTGACCTTTCAAATGTGTCAATCTCTGGATGCCCCCCAACCCACTTCAAGTAGATGGAGTCTCTGGGCCTGGGCATCGCAGACTGTTAAAGCTGCTGCGTGGGGAGGCGGGGTTCGAATGAGACGCACTGTTCTGGACTCCGCCCCTCGCTGCACAGCTGGGGAAGCGGAGACTGGAGGGGCCAAGGGTTCACTGGAGGTCCCGGGGGCCTGGAGGCTTTCAAAGAGAACCTGTTAAAGCGGCTCCAGGTCAGGACACATACTGGTCACTCCCTGTCCCAGACAGTGGCAGGGTGGAGGCTGACGTCAGGCCTCAGGACATCCTTTCTCCCTCAGGTCCCCCAGCTGTGCCATTTCCGGAGCTGGATGTTCTACCACCGACTCAGCGGCCTGTGACAGGTCAGATGAAACCCCAGGTGGGCACTTTGGCCCATGCGGTTTCCGTGGACATCACAGGTGCTGGCCATGAAAGGGAGTGCTGGGAGCCCAGAGGAGACACCAAGTCAAAAGGTGTCAGGGTGGCTGCCCAGCTTGGGCCCCACACGGGGGTGGGGTGGGGGAAGACAAACGGAAACCCACGGCAGTCGGGGTGACACGCGCCTGGTCCCTAACAGCTCAGAGACCAGCTGTCATTCTCTTAGTTCAACTCGGCGCTCTGCCGTCCACCCTTCCAGGTGCCAGGTGCCAGGGACACAGAGGGGACAAGACAGTCCTCAGCCTCCAGGAGCTTGTCGTCTGGGGGCCTTGCAGGGAGAGCCCACAGGAGGGTCACTCCTGCACGCATCAGGTGGCTCCTCGAGGTCTTCGGGGGGACGTTTCTTACATATAAACCACTCTTCGGGCTGTATCACCCGTGGACCCACAGCGCTCTGAGGACAGGCAGGACTGCTGGGCACAGAGAGACACCTGTCACGTGTCTGTGGACGGACAGGTGGACGAACACACGTCGAAGGTGTGGAGGGACCCAGGGGGCTGGCTGGACTGTAGCCTCCACCCTCCAAGGAAGAGGCTGCCCATGCGCGGCCTCTCCCTCCCCATCTCTAAAAGGCCCTCGGAGGTGGGAAGGGAGAACGCCATCTCCCGCCATGCTCCTCTCCTGGCTGCCCTAAATTTTAATTAGCCATAATTGTTATGAGCGTGTTTATAGCACATCAACACTTACAAACCACTCTCTGCCCGTTATCTCCCCGGGAGTTCCCACGACTCCAGGAGGAGGGAGGGAGTTAAACCCTCCCGCAGGTTCCTGTGGTTTTCCGATCCAGGACCGGAGCTGTGGGGTTTCTGGGCCCCCCGGGGCTGCTTGTCTTACACGCGCCGTCACTACCTGGTGTGTTTGCTCTGCCACGTAGAGATGAACGGTCATCGTTTGAAGGGCGAGGAAACAGCCTCTGAGGGCCGCAGGGCCCACGGCCAGCTCGAGGTAGAGCTGGGAAGGGCAAGTGACATCCCACTGCGAGCGAGAAGGGGCGTCCATCAGAGAATGCACAGGCGGGGCCCGGCCCCCATCGGAGTGGCCAGGTCGCTGGGAGGGAGGGTCCAGAGGCTGCCCAGCCAGGGACCTGGAGGCAGAAGAGCCTGAGCAGGAAAAGGAAGGCACTGCCGGAGGAGGTGGAAGGCGGTCTGGAGGGAGGTCTGGGCTGGAGCCTGCAGCCCAGCCAAGGGGGAAGCCCCAGGAGAAGGGTGTGGCAGGAGGCAAGAACGGAGGTTCTTGGCAGAGGGTTGGGGGTCACAGCCTGAAGGAAGTGGGGACGGGTCCTTCTGTGGCCTGAGCTACAATGCAAACTTTCGAGGTCACAGGGCCAGGTCAAGGGCTGCCCCAAGGAAGCTCTGGCAGGGATGATCCCATCAGCTGTCCCTGGAAACCTGGGAAGGGTGGCTTCATTAAACAGACAGGTCTCTGTCGTAGGCATCCAAAAATTGGTTTTCTAAGGCAACCTGCCCATGACCTGCATATCCCATGGACCTTTAGTTTCCACAACGTGCTTTCTGGGCGCAAGGACCTGAAGCTGCAGGAACACAGGGTGTGGTCCTGGCCCTGGGAGCCTGCGGTCCTGTGGGGGAGACTGCAGTGGGCCAAACATGACCGCGGGGCTGAGGGGTCATAGCAGGACTCTCCCTGCCACCCCGGAGCCAAGCATGGCTCCGAGAGACGGCACCACCTCAGCTGGAGCTGAAGGTGAGGGCGCCGGGGGAGCTGAGCTGCCGGGGAAGCTCTGGGTGGCATGGAGCCACGAAGAGCAGGCAGTGAGGGTGCGGAGGGAGCCTCCGGGGCTGATGGCCAGACAGTTTCGAGGTGGGGCTCCAGGACGCCCCCTCCCTGTGTCTGGGCCCTTCTGTAAGGTTTACATTTCACTGAGCACCTATTAACTCCGTAAGGTCACAACTCATCAAGGCCGGGAAATGCAAACAGCACGGAGGCCCACCAGCAGGTGAAGGGATAAATCAAACGTGGCCCGAACAACGGTAGTCACTGAAGCAGGAAAGAAAGAGAGGACTGTGGTGGGCTTTGGCGCGGGTGGACCTTGCTTTGGCGCGGGTGGACCTTGAACTCTCACGCTCGGCAAGCAGGAAGACACAGAAGGCAGGGGACTGTCCGATCCCATGTGTCCAAAGCTTCCCGAAGGGGCCAAGCTGTAGACACAGAGATGTGAGCACAGGCAATGGGGACTGGCTGCTTCAGGGTAGGGGGTTTCTTTTTAGGGTAAAAGGCTCTGCAATTGGATAATGCTGAGGGTCGGACAACATTATTGACTAAAAGCCACTGAACTGCAGATTTAAAATGGTTAAAATAATGAATTTTATGTTATGTGAATTCTACCTAAATCTTTTTAAATGGATGGCCCAGCAGAGCACCTGTGCCCTCCGATCCGGAGATGACACTGCTGGGCCCGAGGAAGAGCTCAACAGGCCGGCGGAAGGACACCGGGTTATAAGCAGGACCCGCCCCCACCGCGCCGCCCTCCGTGACGGTCATTCTTCTGGATGGCTGCCCTCTGGCCTCGGGGAGAACGCAGCGTCTCCATCACCCATTCACACGCATTCATCGCCCCGCTGGTTCGCTCAGTAAACATTTGTGGGTGCTTTCTGTGTGCCCACGTTTCTGGTACTGTGCTCGGAGGCCCTGCCAGGGTCTCCCGTTGGAAGGGAAGGCAGACAACGAGCAGAGGCACACCCGTCTGAGGTCCACGGGTGCTACGAACAACCACCAAGGACAGAGGTGGGGAGCAAAGACCGGCTGTGCGGTCCCCCTGCAGCCAGCTGTGACTGAAGGCCAAAGGACTGGTCACCTGGAGGGGACTCGGTCATCGGGGCTCAAACACAGGGCTCAAGGCAAATATCTGGTGGACGCAAGGCTCTCTAGGGCCCCCCTACTGGGACCCCCATGCCTCAGGGGCAGGTTTCTCCCACCCTGCTGACTTCTGCAGCCCATGGCTGAGCACGGGCCGCTCACCTGCAGCCACAGTCAGCTCCTGCCCACCTGTTCCCTCTGCCTGGAACGTCCTCCATTTCTACCCCTGCCCTCTTCCTGATGATGCCTACGCAGGGTGACATTTCAGCTTGGCCTCGGCTTCCTCCAGGAAGCCGCCTCAACTACCCTGCCCGCCCCCGCCCAGCCCCTGCCGGGCCAGGTGTCTCTGGGCTCTCAGCTGAGATCCCCCTGTGTCACCAGTGTCTGGTTTCAGCTGCGCATCCCCGAGTGGACCCTGAGCTCCCTCAGCACAGACCTGCCTCCGTCACCTCTGGGTCCCAGCGATAGCCTGTTGGAGGGGTCTGCGAATGTGGAGCCGAAAAGAACACGTGGAACTTGCCGTATTAAGGAGCATAAAGTTTATAGTCTCCTATAAACACTGGGTGTTCACAGAACACCTGATGATTTCATTGAGGTGGAGCTCATTAAGTCAAAATAGAAATAAAAACCTTTCACAACACTTCCTTGAGCAACATGTCTCAATTCCTTTCATACTCAGTGAGTGTCCACCGTACGCAGGGCCCTGGAATACAACTCCGGGTGTTTAATCTCATAAGGTCAAGGGCAAAAGCAGGAAACAGAGCCCTTGGCGGGCTGGATCTCCTGTCCTGTCATACACGCACATGCACATGCACATGCCATGCACATGGGTGCACTCACAGACACACACGCACACACATAAACAGCTTCCTCAAACCCTAGCAGCCGAGCTCTGGGTCACCAGGGAGCGTGGGAGCAGATGATGAAAGACCTTTGTTTGAACTGCCTGCTGCAGGGAAGCCAGCGGCAGGTCCGCGCGCCCAAGTGGACGGGGACGGGGAAAGTCAGGTCCGCCTCGAGCTTCTGGAGGAAGAGGGGTGGGCACAGCATCAGCCGGGGGCGCTGACGCCCTGCACACGTCCCAAGGACCGAACATCTCGGGGCCTGGGAGCCTCTCTTACCAGGCAGGACCCCTTCTCAAACGCAGGCACAGTTCCTGAGAGTGGTGTCTCCAAATTCCCAGGTCACAGTGGTTTGTAAAAGCGTGGATTTTCCCTCACTGCAGATGTTTTATGCACGCCTCAGCGACAGTGGGGAAACAGATAGCCACAAGAATGGAGCCAGCTTCCTAGAACACACACGGGGGTGCACATTTTCAACAGAGATCATACAATTTCCCGGGGCGGGGGTGAGGTGGCACTGTACAACCGCCTCAGAGTGCCGTGTCCGTGGCACCCTCGTGAACAGTGGCAGAACCTGCCGTTGCATCATGCCTACCCACCCCTACCCGGCACACAGTAGGCCCTCAGCAAGTGTGTGCTGCAGGGACGCAAGCTGGCCTGCACTGCACTGAGGGTGGGTACCCTCACGGACGTCCCTGCTTCCTGCAGGGAGACATGCAGGCTGCTCCTCGCACCTCGCTGTTATAAATTGCCATGACAAATTGTGCAGTTCCCGATCTCTGTCTCATCGGTCAGCCAGGCAAAGAATCCCCCAGAGGGGTTATTGCCAAATACTGTGAGCATCTCCCAAGCTGCTGGCTCATCTTCCACAGACATTTCTTTCCAAGCCAATATCTGCATTGCTTTAAAGGCTGGGAGCTGTGTAAATATTCCTTTATCCCCAGCCCACCAGCCAAGGCAGCTGGAATTTACATTTTGTTTTGTGAAAGCGAGCACATGCTCCTTATGGAACAACCCTGCGTCTTCTCGACTTTTATGCCCGATGTGAAACACATACTCCTGAGGATCCCAAGAGACCTGACCCTGGAGTGAACTGGGTTTTAATAACACTGACTCTGTGAAGCAAAGGGACAGAAGGGAAGAGGAGGGGACATTTACTACCGACTTTCTCAGAAACAGAAAAATAAACATGAGGAACTCCGGGAAACCCTGAGGAATGAGGGTCGCAGCTCTGAGCAGCCCAGGGCGCTCCCTGAGACAGACTCCAAGGGCACTTAGGACTTCTCTATCGATATCAACAGGGCAGAGTTAGAAGTTCAAGTGCTGGATGCTGTCACCGAATTCTGTGATAATCTCATGAAAGGTAATTAAGTGCACAGAATGCTAGGTCACTAGGTGCTGTTGTGACAATGAGCAGCTTTAAATATCAGCCGCCCTACAGTGAACAAATGTCACCAAGTGCTGCCCGGGAAGTGGAGTTCCAGCTGGCTTCTCCGCGATAGGATTGCAGCCTCGTGAATGTCTGTGGCCTTGACATGCTGCTCCTCGGTTCATCGGGCCCAGGTGACGCCTCCAGGTAGGACAACAGCTGGTGTTGATATGAAATCATCCGGTCCCAGCTGAGGCTGCGCCTGTGTTGGGGGTGAAGGACTGAGAATCGGGCCCTGGGCTCTGTCCCCTGTCACCGCTCCAATGTGGTTGTGTGGCAGGACCTCATTCAAGGCTCTGCCTCTCCCTGGGCCTCTGCTCCACCCTCCCTACAGCGGGGATGCATGATCAGATGAGCCGTGCACCTTCCATGTCTTCGGAAAGCAGTCGCCGCAATGAGAGCCACCGCTACAGGTGCATGTCCTCTGCCACAGGCTGTCTCACAGCTCTATTGGGACAACCCTCGACACCCTGGTTCCATCAGGGCCCCTTTGCCCATGACTCTGGCTTCAAGTGCTGGCTCAAGCCATCATCGGACCTTCCAGTTGGCCAGCTCATAAGCTGCTAGGAGAGCCGACGTGTTGAGGCTATGTAAACCTCAAAAATACTAGACAATGTTAACAATTTTGTTCAACATCTATCTGAGCAGCCTCGCCCCAGATCACACGGTAGGGACAGGTGCAGCAGCTTTGTATGTGGGCTGCACAGAGTAGAGGCCCCCCAACCCCATTACACCTGGGGAGGCCTGGCTATCCCCCCCCCACCAGAACCTGGGCCACCCTCCGTGAGGCTGCTCAAACGTTAGCAGTTTGCGGTGCCTCCATCCACACCGCTGGCTGTCTCCCCCGGGAGCCCCCAGCCCCTGCAGGGCAGGGACCACATGTGGATTCAGCTCCTCCATCCAGGGTGCCTGACCAGGGCCTGGAAGGTGCTCAAAAAATGAGGAAATGCATACATAGAATGAGAGAGGTGGGGAGGGGACAAAGGAAGGGACGGAGGGAGGGACCGCCAGGGATGTAGGGAAGGACCGCCAGGATCGGAGTGAGCCAAGCCTTGTGCATGAGTGAGCAAACAATTCAGGCCCACCTGGCACGCATGCCAGTGCTTGGACCACTTCCAACGAGACAAGAATTAAAGCGCCACCCCACACACTGCAGGTCACTGTGATCTGTCTCTGTCAAGCCCGGCTGCAAAGACACGCCCAGAGCTTGGGGCTGAGCTAGAAATACCCCGGGAAGGAGCTGCTGTGTTCCCACGACCTTGGCCAAGCGGAGGGAAAACAGAGGTGGCCTCTGAATACCCGGCTCTCCTAGGTCTGAGGGGCGTGGGGAGAGACGGTGCAGGGTTTCCTGCGTGGGGGAACATCCTCGAGTTGACCAGGGCTTTTCACTCTCAGTCTCCCCTCAGGGGAGACAGAATGATTTATCATTAGTCTCATTATTCAGAAAAGGAACAAGGCTGGGAAACAAAGAGCCGTTTTCCCTGAGGTTGTGCAGCTCTTCAGGGGCCGAGCAGGACTAAAAACCTGTCTCTTTGATTCTGAGTCCTCCCCATTGCCACTCCCCAAACACCACCCTCTGGCTCTGCTCTGATTCTCCCCATCCTTCTGACAGAAAAGCCCTTTCCCGCTGCTGGGATGGCCCTGCTCCCCTCTCCCTGCAGGAGGATTTTTTTGTGCCCACCTCCTCCAGGGAGTCTTCTCAGATTACTCATGTCTGCTTCCTCCATCCACCGATACAGTCCCTGGCTGGATCCTCTGGGCTTTAACACAGAATTCACCGCCCTGTGTGGTGACTGTCTCCTTAGATGTCATTTCCTCCCTCAGTTCATTTATTCAGGCAACTTTACAGAGCACCTCACGAAGGGAAGACTGAGGCTGGCGAGGGAGTCAAATTGTGCCAAAGCTACAGAGAAAGCCAGGTTAGAGCCACAGTGTATTTACTCTCCCAGTGAATACTGAGAGTTGCCACAGGACCCCCAAATGCTAAGCTCTTTCCAACACCTGCCTCTTCACGGTGGCTTGTTTCTGCCCAATGTTTGGACGCCTGCCCATCTCCCAGGTCAGGATGGCAGGTGTAACTTAATAACCTGCCAGGTATTAGCCAGCAGCCACCTGTCATCACAGGCAGATGACCGTGCTCACAGATCTTGGCGGAATGCCCCAGAGCACAAAAGAGTACCATTTCCACTCTAGCACCTTCTTTCCCATCCATTCATGGGCACTCAGTGAGCAGCTGGGCGGGGCTCCTTCAGAGAAGCCAACCATCAAAGGGGGACGGGGCAGCGGGGGACAGCTGGCCTGGTGCCGGCCCCAGCAAGGCCTAGGCTCTGTGCCAGAGTCCATCTTCAGCCTGGAGGAGGCAGGAAGGCACCAGACCGGGTGGGGCGGTCACAGCAGCTAAAGACAGAGAGTGGGATTTAACTCCCAGATTTGCCACCTCCGTGAACGCGGCTGGACCCTTGTGACCTCAGTTTCCTTCGCTGCAGGATGAGAACGCCACCTGGCCAGAGACGGTCATCGATGGTGCGTTCCTGCCGCACAGTACGCTCCTGGCGCACAGAGGCACTTGGCAAAGGGCGCGGTAATCCTCATTCCTGTTTCAGGTTATCATTCAATCTCCACCCTGCGTCATTTATTATAAAGGCGTTTCCCCCTGGAGGAGCTGCCCTGAGCTGGGGACCGGGCGCTCGGCGGGGAAGCCTGTGCTGCTGCCAGGATGCCAAGCCCTTCTGCCCTCTGGTGCTTGGCCCTGGGGTTCTCACCTGGGAGACTGGGACTGCCCACCTGCCCTCCTGGCTCACAGAGCATCAGATATGGGGGTGCCTGTGCAAACACTGTCGGGTTAGCGTCACAGGGCACAAACCTGTCGTTCGTGCCCTGCTCGCGAACTCTGGACGGCTCCCTACTGGTTCTGGGGGAAGGTCCAAAGTCCTCGTCGCAGAACTTCGGGACGGGCTATTTCGGGTCTCTAGCCTGCGTGGAAGGCCAGTCCTGCCTGCCACCCCCCACCCCATGCCCACATCCTCTGTCTGCCCCCGGAGGACTGCCCTGACCCCTCCTCTCCCAACACCCACCCATCCATCAGGGTATACTGGAGTCCCCAAGGGCTGGCACTGTCTCTCTCATCCTGTGTCCCCAACACCAGCCTGGGGCCAGCCCACACTCAGTGTCTCCCACAGGACTAAACTGGGGGCGGGGCTGTCTTGGGCAGGGGCTATTTGCTCCCATTAGTGGCTCCTCCTCGAGGGCCTCAGGTGCTCCTGGGAACTGCTAGCAAACAACGATGTCCTTTCTGACCCACACCGAGGACCCCATTCCCCAGGCTGCAGTTCAGACAGCCCTGGGAGGCATGGCTGTGAGCTGGGGTGAGTCAAAGCCCCCCTTCAGGACAGAAACAATCCCAAACACTGGGAGGCTGGGGACAAGCCTGCAGTGGGGAGGGGTGAGAACCAGAGGTTAGGGAGGTGGAGGGGGGGCAGAAAAAGGGAAGCAGAAGAGAAAAGGGGGGTGCTGCCTGCCCCTGTCCCTCTAAAACTAGAGAGATGGTGTGGTGTAGGGCTGAGAGTGGACTCCAGGACCGCCTCTTCCTAGAGCCCCTGGGCAATTTACTTAACCTCTCCGTGCCTCAGTTTCTTCGTCTGTAAGGAGGTACAGCGCCTCGCTGTGTAGCTGTGAGGACGAAATGACTAACAGCAGTGAGCACTCAGAAGCAGGTCTGGCCCCGGGGGAGCCCACAGAAAGTGTCGGCTGCTGTTTCTACAGTCCTTGAACCATCTAAACGGGTGGACCCCTCCCGCACGCCTACTGTCCCCGCTATCTTTCTGCCCAGACAGCATCACTGCGACTTTCCTCTGTAAGTTTCATCCACGAGGACACTCCACACAGAACTGAGCCTTTAAAACGGATCAGTCGCCACTCCCCTGTGGACTTCGACAGGTCCTCACCCTCCACCCTCCCGGGAGCAAGCCCCCACCCTTGGATAAATAAAAATAAATGCTTTGTAGCAGAGCTCTAGAATTTCAAAGACAAAGAGAAGATCCTAACAGCAACAAGAAAGTGACAGAGAGAAAGAGAGACAGAGAGGGGGACATTGCCTAAAATAATGTGGCAATTACAACAATATCAGGAGTCTTGAGAGGAGCCAGAAGACATCGGAATAACATTATCACATTACCGAGAAGAAATAGCTGAGAATCTAGAATTCTATACCCAGCTAATGATCAATCAATAACGAAAGCAAATAAAGACATTTTCCAGGAAAAGGTAAGATGCTTTACCTCTAAAATGCCTTGCTGATAAAATACTAGCAAAAAATGTGCTCCAGAGAGAACTAAATTAAACCCAAAAGGAAAAAAAAATACAGAAAGGAATGGTAAGCAAAGAAATTGGTAATCTAAACAAGAATTGACTATATAAAATAATAATGACTAATTTGAGAAGCATAAAAATACAGAATGGAGGCCCTGGCTGGGTAGCTCAGTTGTTTAAAGCATCATCCTGATATGCCAATGTCATGGGTTCGACCCCCAGTCAGAGCACGTACAAGAATCAACCAGTGAATGCATGAATAAGTGGAACCAGAAATCTCAAGCGTGCTCTCTTTCTCTCCTCTCCCCAGTCCTGCTCTCTAAAACCAATAAATTTAAAAAAAAAAAACAGAGTGGAAAAATATTACTGGACAGTGTGAAAGACACAAAAGGAGGTATGAGAATTAAAGCCTTCTAGAATCCTGCGTACAGGAGGAAGGTAGTGATATTAAGCCAAGAATGCACCTTGGAACGTTAAAGGGCAGTTGCTAAGAGAACAGAAAGATAATGCACACCAGAGGCGAAAGGTGAAATAAAACTTAATCCGTTCAACAGAAAGCAAGACAAGAGAAAAACAAGGAGCATGGCAAAGGCAGGGCAAATCAGGGACACAAAATAAGGGGATGGAAATAGTTACATCAGTTTTTACATTAGTTATAAATGGACTAAACTCTCCATTAAAAAGGCAGGGATTGCCCTATTGGATTTCTAAAACACAGCTACATGCTGTTCACCAGGGATACACCTAAAATATAATGACAGAGAAAGGTTGAAGAGCAACTTATACCAAGCAAATACTAACCAAGATCAACTTACTGTAGCTACTTAACATTAAACAAAATCGGCTGGAAAGCATACATTATTAAGAATAAAGAGCATCACTACCTAATTGTAAAACAAAGATTGATAATATGACAGAAAAAATCCTAGACTTGTATGCACTGAAAAATATAGCCCAGAAATGCACAAAGCAAAAATACAAAAATTAAAGAAACTGCTAAGTCTGCCACGACAGTTGGATGTTTAAACACATCTTCCTCACAACTTGACAGGTCAACCCTACAAGACAAATCCGCAGAACACATTTAACACGTGTGACATGATTATATGTATAAACCAATAATAACTAACCACATATTATTTTTAAACACACACAGAACATTTACAAGAAATTATCATATTCTTGGAAATAGAGCAAGTCCTTACAAATAAAAAAGATACAGCGGCTGGGGGAGGGAGGTGTAACCAGTTTATTGGGTCCCTTGAACACATCGCTTTTCTCCCTGGGCCTCAGTTTCCTCAGAAGAGACCCTTGAGCTGGTGCATCCCCAAGTCTCAGATGACTGCTTTTTTAAAAAAATCTTAATTTGGATCCATCCTCAGTTTCAACTCTGCTGATTATCACATGGATCGAGACAAATCTACTCTCATTGCAAAAACCTGTCACACCCCTTTCATCGTGGGATGTCAGCTTTTTTCCCCTTTTCTGTCATCTCAGACAAATAACACCTCTGTCCCCGCCTTGGCTTCCCCTAATTGGCCCACGTTTGCTGCGGAGGCACACGGCCCATTCATCAAGCAGCGCGTCTTCCCCTGTCTGCTCACATTTATCTGCTTCTTTGATTTATGAAAGAAATGGACCCAATCAGTCACCACGCAGAGCTCAGTCACTGTCCACACCAGGCAGCATCCTCTCACACTGTCCCCACCGCTCTCCTGTCCCCTCCCATCCTCTCTCCACATCAGGTCCCAATGAGCTTCCAAAAACACACAGTCACCGATGGAAGCCCCACCGCAGCTGCCCCGCCTCCAACGCCCACAGCGGCCAGGGGAGGGCCCGGCCTGCTTGCAGGTCATCCCTCTTGGTGGCAGAGGCTGAACGCTGACCCTTTGCTCCTGGGCATGTGGACTGTGGGGACTCCGCTCTGCTGCCCAAAGGCTTTCTTGGTGGCTTGTCTGCTTCCCACCCTGCACAGCTTCAGAATCAGGCACACACTTTAGAAAAACAAACAGATGTTTGAAACCCTCCCCACCCCCAACCATCTCTAATCTTGTCTCTTTGGCCCAATGAGAGGATGTCTCCCTGTCCCAGTAGCAGCATTGGCTGGACCAGGTCTGGACTCACAGCCTTGGCTCCAGACCACAAAACACCCAGAGAAGAAGCCGCAGCTGGTTCTCGGCAATGCTCCTGCTCTCGGACCCTGGCCCCTCCCGTCCTCATGGGTTCAGCTGCCCTCTCAAGATTTAAGTGGGTCCTTTTTGCGTTTTATATAAAATAGCCCTTCTCGTTGTTCTTGGCAGGTGTGTGTCTGCTGCTAACAACCCCTCCTACCCAGCGTTGCACTGGACTCTCTAACCAAAACCTCAGGGGCTTCCAAAGTCCGCAGGCAAGGGCAGTGGGTGTGAGTGGAGAAGTGTGCACACACTCACTCTGCATGAATTATGTGGTCGGGACGTTAAAAAGTGACCTCACCAAGAACTCCTTCCTACAAGACGGATTGGAGCGAGACCACCCTATTCCCCCTGTCACTTAAGGCCCTGAGTCTGCAGCCTGGACCTCGCCATTTCCATCACCCATGGCTCTGCGGACTTGGCTTGAACCTCCCTCATCCAGGGAGGTCCTCGCCTGGCCAGGGAGCTGAGTTTGCCACGGAGACAGTGACTGTGGAAGTCAGTGCGCCTGGCAAGTCAGCAGGGCCCCAGAACGCTCAGTTCCCTCCTGAGGGGACTGTGTGCTGGGCCGTCCCAGGGATCCCTCCGCCGCCGCCGCCGCCCCCGCCCCCGTGTGTGCACATGCTGACCGCACAACTGCCCTGCTCCTCCCTGCCAGAGAGAGGTGGCTTCCCCATCCTGGGGCTGCTGGCCTGGTCCTAGCAGTGGAAAGGGACAGAAATGACACTGGTCCTTCTGAGCCCGGGTCCGTATACTGCCGGGTGCAGCAGCCTGAGCAAACCCCCTGGAGGACGAGAGGCCGCATGGAGCAGAGATGAACGTCCCCGCGGAACACAGCAGCCGACGCACAGCGGCCACCCACAGCCAGGCCGCGGCCATCCGAGCCTACCAGCCCCAGTCACCCCTTCTGCTGAGTGCACGGCACGGTTGACCCGGGTGAGACCAGCCAGCGCCACCCCGTGGAGCCAATCCACGCGGCTGACCCACATGAGGGAATGAATAAAACGGTGGTGGTTTGAAGCCAGGAAGCCGTGGACTGGCTTATTACCCACGACCACCTAACTAATGTCTTCCTTCAGCCAATGAATAGAGTTTCTCGTGGGAATGATGATTTCCATGAGCTGGATGCTTCCTTCGGGACAGACCCTGAGTGTTTTACAGGTTTGAAGCTTTTTGACGTCTCAGAATAACCCTGTGAGTTAAAGATTCCTATTGTCCCTATTTGCCAGTGAGGACACTGTGGCCCCAAGAGATGAGGAAATTTGTCCAAGGCTGCAGCCAGCAGGGGCAGAGCAGGGACTGGCCCCCCAGTCCCTGTACCCTGTGTACCTGTTCACCCCACTTCACACTCACCCTGTTATCTGCTCCCCCCAAACCCCACTCCCCTCAAACCCCACCTCCCCGTAACTTCCCTCTGGGACCAGTAGATCACGGATGTGGGAAATAACTCAGATTTATCCACTGAGTGTTCATTCACATAATACCACTTCCTCACACCTGCTGTGTCCCCCACACCAATTTCTAGAACACAGTAGGCAAGGCCTCTGCTGTCTGGTGCGAACACGGGCCTGGCACACCCACCGGAGCACGTTCTCCTGTGAGGTCCTCACGGCGGCATCACCCCACCTTACAGAGCAGGCTCAGTCGCTCAAGGTCACTCAGGGATTGGGGCCCAGGTTGGCAGACCCAGGCTCTCCCCTGTTCGGCATGGGGCTCTTCCACCCTCGGCACCTGGGATGTGTGACCCCAGCCAGCTCCCAACTAAACACCCCACTGTTCTGCTTTGCCCTTCTTGTGTCCCAGTTTGGTCCCTGGAATATCTTGTCTGTCAAGGATTATTTTTCGGAGGGGCTTTTGGCTTGATTGTGTGCACATGTGCGGAGAGCTGGACATCTGTTGCCACTCAGGAAAGACCGGTCTCAGAGGGACCCCGTCGCAGCTGCCTGAGGGTACTGCAGGGAGGTGGCAGCTGGTTTGAAGTAAGAGGGACAGAGGCTCCCAATCCATCCTCAAATGGATTGAGAATGGACACGCCGCCCCGAGAAGCGACAACCACCGATGCCGGACAAATCAGAAGCAGCACGCACGGCACCAGTCTGCTTGCTCAGAGGGACGATGGGGAACAGGGTGGCCTGAGCACAGGCCAGGGACCTGAGGGGGCTGTGTCTTGCCTTTGCCAACCACTCTATGACAGGGCGAGTGACCTGTCTGTCTGCCCCAAGTCTCAGGCTCAACATCCGGGAAATGGGAGACAAGACAAAGTTCTTGGCATCACGACAGAAATTAGACGTGGCAGGAGTGAAAAGGCCTCGGAGCATCTCCAGCATAAAGAAAATAGCTGGGGGTGCAGGTGGCGGGGGGCACTTAAATAAATTGACTCCACATACTAATACTACTATCAAAATTTAGTGAGAACTTGCCGTGTATCAGACCCTGCTCTAAGCACAGTACACGTTCCGTTCATCCGTAAGGGTACAAGACGCGCTACACTCATCTGCATTTTGTTTGTGGGCGTGGAAGGCTCTGAGGCCCAGACGGGTGGACTGACCTTGCCCGCAGCCAGGCCTCAGCCTGAGAGACCAGCGCCACAGCCCACGGCCCTAACCAGCACGCCCCCTGCCCCCGCAAAGTCACGCAGTAGCGCAGCGCCAGCAGGGGAACGTGGTGAAGCCCCGCGCTGTACGTGGCAGGATCTCACGTCGGGAGAAGTGGCTGAGGCGGCATAACGTGTCAAAATGTTGAACGTGAACATGTCATCACCGTGATATTCCATATGTTTTTGTTTATTTTTTTGCATTTTCCAAATTTACTCAGAGATACATACGTTAATTTTTAGAAGCAGGAAATGATCATGTGCAGTGTGCCTTAGCATCGGCGGTGCCAGGCTTGCTTAGGCACTGGGCACACCTCCGAGGCACTCGTCAGTCTGGCTTCTCAGGCAGAGTCTGGGAAGCTTCGGGCGTGGCGAGGGGTGGGCACTGCGCGAGCGTCTCATCTCCTTCCTCACGATCAGAGCAGCTGCTTCCGCGGAGGCCGGTCTCCCACCAGGCACCATGGAGGGCTTCTGCTCAGAGAGGTCACCTCGGCTCTAAAACTGCCCCGGACGCAATGGAACCAAACTGTCTTGGAACGGCTTCGTCTCTTCATGCTGGCCTGAGTTTTCCCGGGCTCACATTTTGGATGTGAACACCTCGCCTTGGGACTTTACTAGGGCTGCCCATTTGGGCTGATGCCCAAGCACCTGTAGGTGACATCGGCGTAGCCTACAGATGTGTGATGTTCTTTCCAGATAATTCGGTGGAGGGTAGAGGGGGGGGTCACAGTAAAGCCAAGCCAGCCTCTGCCCTTCACCCCAGTGTGTGATCCTGGGCAGATTCACACACTTCACGGGGCCCCTGAGGCCTCTGCCAAGGCCCTGTGGCTGGTGAGCGGTGTGGCCAGGTTTCCCACCCAGGCACCGCCGGCCCCACACAGCCTGACCTCGGATTCATAAAGCGAATCTCGATGAAAGCCGACTGGTCCCGTCACTTGGTGTGCACGGGGAGGTGCTCTGGGCTGAGAATTCCGGTGAAGTGGGACCTTCCTCTGTCCTTGGCACAACCACCCTGGCAGGAAGGGGGCAAACAGAGAGTGGAGGGTTGCCCTCACTTCTGATTGGACAGCCTGGCGACCGCACAGCACCTTCACCAACCTTGCTTCAGGGAATATGTGCGACTCAGCTCCACACACAGATTCTCCAGGGGCTTCTCAGGTCCTGGTCGCTCCCACAGAAGCCCCCAAAGTGGCTGCCATCAGGCCCTAACTTAACCCTCCCCTGGGTCCCTGGGGCGGGGGGGTAGGGGAACCACCCCCAGAACTGCCAGCTGGATCTGTCCCTCTGGGGTCCATGAAGTCAGGATGGCTGTGTGCAGGTTCCAGACTTGAAACACACGGAGAGTCGGAAAGTGTGGGCTCTCAGCCCAGCCACCAGGGCACATGTCAGCTGCCCGACCTTTGCTGTCCGCGAATGATTGTCGCTCTAGATGAGGCGGAGCCAGATGTCACCATTAAAGTCCCTCTTGCAGGCGCCCCCACCTCTGTGCACCCGCAGGACCTCTGTTGCCCTTGCCGCCTTGTCCCTCTCTGTCCCGCAGGTCTGCAGTCACAGGGACAGTGCTCCATCTCTCTAACCCCACAAGCCCCGACGCAGAGGGCACCCCAGTCTGCCTCACTCCGAGCCGCTGTCCGCCCCTCTGCAGGCCAGCACTCGGAGAATAACCTTCATGACACAAGAAATACAAACGTGAAGCCGAGAAAATGTGTCACTTCATCTGTAAGATGGAATTTATGGTCCCAATATTAATGGCGCAGATAAAAGGTCTCTATCGCATGGACTAAGACAGATGGTGTGTGATCAATACCAGTCATTTCAAAGATGCAGAGCAAGCCTGAAGCTTCCCGGCCCTGCCGCCCTCCCCGCCTGCGCCGCCTTCTCCATCCGTCCCGTACGGCCTTCACCCCCTGACCCACCTTCCTTCTACTCCAGATGCCCGTGGTGAGAAGTTGAGGAGGGAGGGGAAGGACCCTGGGTCACAACCCAGCCTCCCCTTCTGCTCCTCTCTGAATCATTCCCCCAAAGCAAAAATGAATTTGCCCTTGAGACAACCAGATACAATAAAATCTATGCTTAGAAACACCATTAAGAGAAAATTGAGCCACTAATTCGTGCATGCATTCAACCAACACGTTCTGAGCCCTTAGTAGGTCCCAGGCACTGTGCTGGGGGTGGCAGGTAGTGGTCCTGGATGTATTCTGAAGATAGAGCTGATGAGGCACCGATGGGATATTCACACACACGCACACATGCACACACGGTAAGGGGAAGGAGAGGGAGAGAACACAGAAGTTAAGCTCATTTTCAGCCCTTCCTCTTGCCTCGTGACCTTGTAACGGGAGGGACGGAGGAGGGGGCAGAGACAGGCGGACTCTCCCACCCTGTAGGCTCCTTTCGGCCCATGGAACGTTGACTGTTCTGGGCGCAGGTGTTAAGCGGCGTTGTGCATTCAGTTCACCTCCCTGTGCAGCTGGTCAAATCCAAGGAGACCCTAGTGATGGCGGGCAGAGCAGGCCTGAACCCAGCCCTCAGCCTGAAGCAGGGCCTCCTCCCTGAGCCCAGCCCGCGCGGCTGAGCCCTAGTCAGTCTGCAGAGGAGAGAATGTGCGAATGGACATTTGAGGTCACTGAGCTGGGCTGGCTTGATAGGGGGAGTTATTGAAATTGCAGCTGATTAGCACAGAGAAGTTAAGTGACTCACCTAGGGACACACAGCTGTCAGGCCAGGCGGCAGCCCAGAGTCCCTCGCTCGGTGCTCCTCCTCTCCCCTCTGCCTGGGCTGGGGCAGCAGCCCGTCCCCAGGAGAGAGCAGGGATGTGGGGCTCAGACTATTGAGGGGTAACAGGAAGGAATCAGCAGCCACCGGTGAGCAGAGCACACCATCCCGTGTGGGAGTGCTCCCAGGTCAGGCCCTCGGAAAGCTCCGGGCTCCTGTGTCAGGCTCAGGATGCCCAGAGACAGCAGGGCCACACGGCGAGGCCTTGCAGGCACCCTGTCCCCTGCAGATAGGCACAGCCACTCGGCAAGGAGACAGTGGGGAGATCTCACCCCTGTGCCCAGCCCAGACTCTTCATTCCATGCACAGCCTGGACGACCCGATGCCGTAGCCCTGGAGGGGTGAGGAGGCTGGCTGTTTGGCTCCTGCTGCCTAACAGTGGACCCTACCCCTGCAGCAGGCTCTGACCCTTCTCTGCCTGCTTGGCACATGGGACAGACCAGCACACAGTAGGCCCACAGCAGTCCATGTGTGTCCAATGAACGAACTGTCAGTAACAGCAGGGGACTGGCTCCTCGGGGTCCCTGGGACTCTGGCCATCAGTGTCTGCCTACAGGCATGTGTCTGTGTGTCGTGGGGAATGATTCTGGGGTTTGGTCTTATGTGAGGCACACACCAGGGTGTCCCGGACTTGGAGGTGAGGATGGGGGCCCAGCCGCAGCAGATGGAGGCAGTGAGAGCCCAGCTCCCCCACCTCTAGCCTCACACCTGCTTCCTGTTGCTAAATTACTCCCAGCTGCCAGCAGACAGAGCTGCTAGTCTTCCAGGGCCTGGCAGCCTGGGCAGCACTTGGCTGGCTGAGATTTATAGCAGAGGGGATGGGTGGGGAGGTGTGTGTGTGTGTGTGTGTGTGTGTGTGTGTGTGTGTGTGTGTGTTGGGGAGAGATGTGGGGGGAGGAGGGAGGGGAGGGGCTGGGAGGAGGAGCTCCAGCTCCAGGCAGTAAACCAAAGGCCAGGGGGCCCCCGAGCTGGGCGGTCAGCAGAGCAGACAGAGCTTTGGAGCAAGGCAGGCCTGTGCTGGGTCTGAGAGTTTCATTGCTCACAAGCTGGATAAGCCTGGGGCAGAGCTGAGGCTTCTGCATGGGTTCTCATGAGTGAAGGGCAAGTAATACTGCCCAGCTCCAAGGCTGTGAGAACTCATGGTGTGGCCCCTGGCACCGGGGGAGGCTGTGCAGTGTGCCATCAGAGACACGAGTCACCATCTGTCCCCTACTCACTGCATAGAGAACCACAGAGCTCCGAACTAAAAGACAAGTTCTCCACATCTGTTTCCTTTTATTGGAGAGTCATCACCATGAAACACCCAGCATTCCCCTTTTTGCCTTGACTACCAGGAAGCTCAGACTTCATTTTTCCATTCAGTTGTCATGGCTGCCCACAGCCTCGGTGCTCAGTACAGTTGCTCTCTCCTACCCCCTCTCTAGCTGTTATCTGACACTGTCTTCACTCTTCTGTGACGCAGATTCTTTTCATTGTGCCCGTGTCTCTTACGTCTCATTAAGTCCTTCCTAGAAGTAGACAGGCACATAGGTAGCATGCGTGCATGGGGGGATGGGTTACATGGGCCCAGGCATGAAGGCCCGTGTGCCAGGCACTGGGCTCTGCGCTCCAATGGAAGGAAAACTGATTTCAGAGTCAGAGCCAGACAGACTGGGGCCCGAGCCCCACCTGGTCATCCGGGAGCCTCAGTTTCCTCAGCTCTAACACAGGGATGAACTCTATCCCTCGCAGGCTGGTCACTGAGGAAATTCAGAGACACGAAGTGTTAAAGCGCGGCACTGGGCGACGTCGACTGTGACTTGGCCAGTGGGGGACGCTGAGTCCCATCCGAGTCCCCCGGAAGACTGAGGCAGTGCCCTGACTGTGCAGGCGAACTCAGCAGCAGCAGCAGCCACAGCAGTGAACCTGGTCTGTGCTGTGGGTCTCGTCCTTCCTAAGATGGGAGGGCCTGCTCGTATGCCCATTTCACAGATGAGAGCACAGAGGTCCAGAGGGGCTAAACTTGCCTGAGGTCACACAAAAGGGGCAGGAAAGGTGCCATTTAAAGCCAGAGCCTGCTTTGATCCACCCCGTCACTGCTCTCAAGGACGGCGGGCTAGGCAGAGGGGACACAGGAGGGCAAGTGGGAGAGGCAGGGCCCCATGCGTGGTGACCATGTGGCTGGGGCAGAGTGTGGGGGGGGTTGGAGGGACATCAGTCAGAGGGCTGAAGGCCAGCGCTGGGCTGCGTCCTACAGACCTGGGCTCACGGGGAAGAAGTGGCAGGAGGTTACTTTCTGTGCTCGACAGGAATTTCTCCGTGTTTGGAAACACCTTCCAGGGAAGGCAGTAAGTAGGTGCTGGCCTCGTACACAGAGGAGTGTTGGCAAATCGTAAATCAAAATAACTCCAACACCACACACAGTTGAGAATCGGGCACTCAGCCTCTACCTCCCCACAGAACACACTCTGGGGGCTGAACACTGCTCTTGCACCATTTTCCAGCCCAGCACACAGGGCCCTGAGGGGCTGAGCAGCTCGCTCCCGGTCACACAGCTGGAGGGAACAGCGGGGATTCCGGCCCAGGTGGCCCCGCACAGCCGTCTCCATTAACCGCGCAGTCGACTGCCTGGCTAGTCGTTCGCCGTAACAGGGTCACAGGAAGTAAAAAGCAGTGGAAAGAGCATTCTTTCAGACTCGAGCAGCGGCTGTTCGGAACTGGAGCCCCCGGCCCCGCCCACCTCCAGACTGCGGGTACAGAGAAACCCTCCGTTGCTGGGGAAGGAGGCCTCGTTGCTGGGGAAGGAGGCCTCTCGGGAGAAGGATGGAGATCCCGGTGGGATTCACACAGGTTTCAGCTGTTTGTGGGCGGGTCAAGGCCAAGTCTCAGCCCCCAGGGACGGAAGACCTGTCACCTGGAGCATCACACTTACGAAGACGCGCTCACGGCTTGGCTGCCTGACCAATCACACAGGGACCCTAAGCATTAGCTCCGTCCAAGGCCCCAGGCCACCACATGCTGGCCCCCCCTAACCTCCCTCCCCTTAAGTGGTTCTTTTTCATTCTGGTTTTCACACATCGTGCTCAGAGACAGAACAGCGGGCGGCGTTTCTGTGGCTCTTATCACCACCCAGGGCCTCTCGTCAGTGCCGCACGCGGTCAGCTCACCCCACACAGCCACCCTAGGAGGCAGCACCCCCATTTCACAGACTAGAAGTGAAGACAGAGAGGTGAGGCGCAGAGATGGGCTGGGCCCCAAACCCAGGCAGGTGTTGCGCTGAGCTGCAGACCTGGGCCACCTGCCTGCCAGCATTAGCGGGAAAAGAAAGAGGGACACTCACCTGGGCGGGGCGCACCGGGCCATGGCAGGGTGCTTGTCACAGGACACTCTCTGGGCTCCAGGTAGGTAGGAGGAGGTGATGATGATGCTGTTGCCATTTTCACAGGAGGAAACCAAGGCTTTGGGCATCTTGGATGGAGAATGGCAGAGCTGGACTTTATGGCAGGTCCCCCAGTTTGGGGCCCACACACCCTCCTCACTGCGCTGCTCTGGGGCACTGGCCGCTGTCGGTGGGGGGGGCCCTCTGCCCTGGCCTCTGCCCACTTCCGCCCTGAAGAAGCCGAGAGCTGGGTGTCCGTGCGGAGCGCAGTGCGGGCACACGGCCCAGCTCAGACGCCCTCATCCCTTCCGGAGGCCCCGCCGGACGCTCCTTCTGCTCCAGGACCATGCTGCCTACCACAGCTCAGCCCAATGCCACCTTCTCTGCTCCTCCTTGGCCTGCAAACTCCCCAGGGCTTCATCAGCCTCCTGACCCCTCGGCCAGATCCCGCTTCCCTGCCCCGAGGTCACTGGGGCCCATGCATCACCCACCTGCCCAGGTGGGCACACCTGTGAGACCAGACACAGGCGGCGCCTCATTGAGGTCAAGAAGCAAATGCCCATTTACTCAATCCCGTCTCCACTCCCACGTCTGGCTTATTGGCAGCTTCAAACCACACCTGGCCCACGGCAGGGGCTCAGAAAGGAAAGGCTGAATTGAATCAACATATTGGGTGGGTGTTGGCGGGGGGTGGGGGCAACGGGGACCCCCACACACTTCCAATGGGAGCAAACTGGACAAGCTCCAAGTGGGGGGAAGGGGCAGGACTCTCAAATGACAAACACTTATCTGCTTTGCCCCAGCAGGCCCCCTCCTAAGAACTCCCCCCAGACAGCACCACACATGTGTGAAGACATGTCTGTACAAGCATGTCTCCCGCCCCCAGGGCCAACCGAGCAGCAAAAGACCAGAAGCAATGCAAATGGCCAATGAACGGGGACTGGTAAAATCCACACGGTGGAAAACCAGGCCACTGTTCACAAACGGGATGAGAAATGTATGTTCTCCTGTGGAAGGCTATTAAATTTAGAAGGCGGAGTGTGCGGGACACGCTCCCATCGGTGTAGACTGGGGGCGCATGCGTGTGCGCCTGTGTGTGACTGCTGAGAACATGTAGGCCACCCTGGAAGGGTCCGTAAGGGACCGGGCGCACGTTTGCTGCTCAAAGGGGGCAGGAAGGAAACTCGCACTGTGTGGGCTCTGTGCCTCCTGAATTTTGAACAATGAAATTGTGTTACCTGTACTAAAAATACACATGAAATGGAGCAGGAAAGTCACAGTGGGATTCCTTCTGGCACCTTCCACTGGCCTCTCTACAGAAACACACAGACGTCTGCCCCCCTTTCCTGCCTGATTCTACCCTTGCAGGGCCCACTTGAGCTGGTGCTTCCTCCAGGAAGCCCCCCCCCAATCTCCTCCCTCGCTGATCAGGTGTCGCTCTGTACCCCTGGGCCCTGTGTTCTCTCTGCCACACTCTGCTCATGCCATTCCATCTTGATTTCTCTGCTTCTCCAGGAGTCTGAAGGGCAGGGACCTGGAGCGAAACCAGTGTGACCCAGGCCCAGCCTCTCCCCTGCTCTGGCAGGTGCTTGGGAAAATACCAGCTGAGCAGACACGCGGCCACAGTGGAAAGCCTGCACAGGGGCAGGCCATGAACCAGGCGGCAGGGACAGAGCTGCACTCAGCCTTTCCGCTGCTTGGCTACCAGCCAAGCCAGTTTCTCATCTGATTTGCCTAAAAGCACCCCGCGGGGCGGCGGGGCGGTGATGGTGGCAGGGAGGGGGGGTTGCTGTGCCGAAGGAGGGGGTGGAGCACTTACCTCACTGGGTTCAGGACTCCTGCGCTGCAGAGCCTGGCCAGGCTGCCCCAGGGAAGGCCACCATTGTCGTTTGCTGACAGCTGGTCTGACAAATTGTTTTCTGCTGCTGTGGCCAGGCTGGCCCATCTGGCTGGTTCCCCAGGCTCCTCGGGTCACCACAGGGCCACTCCCTGCAGCCAGATCCTGCCTGACCCTGCTCGGTCATCAGGGCAGGTCCAGCACCCCAACCCGGGAGCATCTGACAGGCGGGGCCCTGGCTGCCTCAGGCCCACTGACGATGTCTTCCGAGGGCTGGGTCTAGAGCCGAGGCAAGGAAAATGCTGGAGTCTGCCACCCACCATTACAACCCAAGTGCATGGCAAGACCCAGTGTGACGCAACCCAAAGCATCCCCCCAGGCAGCAGTTCACAGCTCAGGTTAATAAGCGGTGTCTGGCTGTGGAACATGATTGATGACGGGTACTCGGTCAGGCAGCAAGGGCAGCCTTGGCTTCCCGCGGTGAATTTCCCCCGGTGCCTCTCCAGTGAGGCCCAGATGTCAGCAGAAGCCGCAGGGAGCTCGCAAACAACCAGACGCCCAGCGTCCGACTACGGCAGAGCGGCCTGGGACTGGAACTGACCCCTCCACCCCATGCAGGCTGCTGGCTCAGCTGGGCTGTTCGCCCATTTCTCCCGGTTCTTACCCTCTTCGTCGTATCCCCAGTGCACAAAGCCAATGGCATTGTCCCAACGTAGGGGGTTGGGGGCGAACATTACCGACCAGCTCTGCAGGATGCTGCATCGCTGACAATTACAGGGGTGGCTGAAATGGCCAAAGTGACGACGACGGTGGTTTCCAGTGTGGGGACTCCTGGAGCGGTGCTGAGGGGGCCACAGGTCCTTGGGGACAGAGACGGGCATCTTCTTTATTCCTGCTTCCCCACCCATACCCGAGGACCAGCCCCTATACTGTGCTTACCACTAAATGTTTCTGGAACAGACGGATGGGTGGGTCCACCGCTCAGTCAATCCAAGGATATGGGAAGACAGGCATGATGACCAAGGACGTGAGCACGGCCCCATGGGCTCCCTGAGGTGGGAGCAGCGCAGCATGCTCATGCCCACTGCACCACACTGCTTGTCTGTGAGTCCACAGCACCCGTTCCCACCATCGCACCGTCAACAGGTACCTAAGATGCTAACATCCAGGGAAACTGGGGGAAGGGTATGTGCGAATGCCCTGTACTTTTCATTTCAACATAAAAAAGTTAACATGCATTAATTTAAAATCCTACTGCCTGGGGAGCCCTCGGCTTCCGGTCCTCGTACTGCCTTGACCTTACATGGCAACCGCATCCGAGAGGGAACAGAACGGGGCGGGTAGCTGAGCTTGCCCTCGAGCCCCTCACCAGCCCGCTCCCGAGGGAGAGACGAGGTCACTGAGGGGTGAGCCTGGGGACAGGTCTGGGCAGGTGGGGCCCAAGCTCCCCTGACTCTCTTTCTGGGGGGCCTGCTGTCAGAATGGAGGCCTCCTTCTGCCACCACTGTGTCTTGGGGGTTCTGGGTGGGGACAAGGCAGCGATGTGACTCCTTGCAGCTGCCCTAGCAGGGGTCATGCAGTGGTCATTTCTCCTCCAGTGCAGTTTCCTGCCTCAGGGACTTAGCACATGCTGCTCCCTCTGACCGTAACGCCCTTCCCCACCTCACTCATGTGTTGGACACCTCGTTGGGCCCAGGGGCTTTGCTCAGCCAACATTCCTTCCTAAAGAGCCTCCCATTCCCCGAAGCCACGTAGAGGTGGTCCTTCCCTTCACCACACATTGGTGACTTGTCTGCACGGGTCTGTCCCGTTGCCCTGGGAGCTCCCTGGGGTAGGGACCTCTCTTACCCTCGGACCATGTGGCCTGGATGTCAACACAGGCTGAATGAATGGGCTGATTAGAAAGTTCTAATTGGTTTTTATTGTTTTAAAATTTAAAATATGTAATTACTTAAATCAAGCATTTCATCTGATAGACAAAAATCTTTTAAAATCCGGGGGCGGGTCCCAGGGACAGGGAAAGAACAAAACAGTTCTTGACAGTTGACGCAGTTAGGAGCTGCCAGACCTGTCCGAGGCCCCCCCACCCAGTACGCGGGCCTCTGTGTGGGCTCGCTCTTTGTTCTGGGGCTGCCTGGGCACTGGGGCGCACTTAGCAGCATCCTTGGCATCTACCCATTAGATGCCAGTAGTAGCTTCCCAGTTGTGACAACAAAAGTGTCTGCAGACATTGCCAAGCTTGGTGGCTCTGAGGGGACAAAGTCAGACCCAGATGGAGCACCACGGGGCCAGTCACCCAATTTGGGTTCAGTAATTATTCCCTCTGCTGCCTGGGCGTTTGCCAAAGCCAAAGCCCTCGGAATCTGCAAGCACACACCCGTTTTTCTCGCACTCCGACAGCCACAGGAAACCCCGACGCCAAAGGCAAAGCCACTTGCCGCTGAATGAGGCCTTGATTGCTACCGATTTCCAAAAGCGCTCTCTGAAGGCTCTGCTTCAAATATTTATGGAGTCTGGGAAATGGCCCCGGCGAGTGAGCAGTCCTATTAAATTTACAACTCCAGCGGCGATTTATGGGCACGGGAACTGCTGCGAATGCTGTGCCGCAGCATTCTGTGGAAAGCCAGGATCCTCGCAGGGCTCAGGAGCTCAGAGGGTGGTGACAGGCCGTCGGCTCGGAGGGCAGGGTGGGACAGTCTGCCTTCTCCTTGCAGATGCAATGCAGGGAGTCCTGACGTCACAGTGGCCACAGCCGGGCACGGTCCCACATCCGGCATGGGCCCCGAAGGCAGGGGAAGCTGGAGGCAAGAGCATAACAGAAGGGTCTCTGCTTCTATGTGTCCATAAAAGCCGTCTATCCCACACTCTATCCCAGGGACAGATGGCAACGGTACCCAGCACATACGGAGCACCTTCTGCGTCTGACACTAGATACCCTCCGGCATTAGCTGACCTCCTGTTCAGCTCAGGGAGGCCCACACCACCACCACTGTGTGGTGGGCAAGTGAATGGAGGGGGCGCGGCTCTCACCCCATGTCACCCAGCAGGTGCCTGACAAGGTGGGTGTCTCCACAGAGCGGATGTGCTAAGTTTTCTTGTTCCTAGTGACAAGAGAGTGACCCTCCCCCCAGAGGGAATCCACATCTCCTGGACGCAGGCCCGCCGCCCAGCGCTACCCGCGGGTCTCGCCAACGTGCCCTTGCGTGTGGTCTCATTCCATCCTCCCAACAGGCCAGCATCGGGCCCGCGTCACAGACAAGGAGACGGTGACCCATTTCCAAGGCTCTAAGTAGCTCACAAGTGGCCGGCTCAGTGTGCAGCCCCAGCCCATCCGATCTCAGCCCTCATGTCTCTAGGTTGCGACCCGCGGCAATCACACGGTGTGAGCCCTTCACGCCCAGCTTCTCCCACTCACCGAGCACCCTCCCTGCTAAGGACAGGAGGTCGCGACCCGCAGCAATCACACGGTGTGAGCCCTTCACGCCCAGCTTCTCCCACTCACCGAGCACCCTCCCTGCTAAGGACAGGAGGTCGCAACCCGCGGCAATCACACGGTGTTAGCCCTTCACACCCAGCCTCTCCCACTCACCAAGCACCCTCCCTGCTAAGGACAGGCAGGCCCCCTGTGCTCAGCAACGAGTCCCACTTCTGGTGTGACCAGCGTGTCTGTGCCTGACCAGTGACAGAAGCAGAATGGAGCAAACCCCCCCAGGGGGTCCCAGGAGGCAGGGACCCACAAGCTGCGTTTCAGGCTCAGTGCCCCTCCCTCGTCAGTGGACGCTGCTGAGAAAGGTGGAGCAGGGAAGGACTGATGATCGAGGAGCAGCTCCCTGCGCGTCTCACCTGGACCAGGCCCTGCCCACAGGTGCTCCCAACCCAGGGTGAGAGGCAGACCAGCCCATGTGCGACTGTGCTCCAGACAAGGAGCTGGAAGGTGCCACAGAGCTCCTGGGCAGGCTGGGCAGGGAGCAGCGACTGAGCACTGTGGGGGGGCAGGGCCTCCTGGAGGAGGTGGAGTCGGAGCTGGATTTGGGGGTGGGGCAGGATTCTGCTTCGTGTGAAAAACCCAAGGTCATTCCGCACAGAACAGCACGCACATCGAATGTCAGCACCGACTCAAAGAACCTGAACTCTGGCTTACAACGCTAGCACTAGTTGAAACCATGGGAAGCCACCGATTTCGTGGGAGAGGGTGGTCCACAGCAGCAACCTCACGTGGCTCGACCCAGACGGCGAACGTGTGTGGAGCTCCTGCGGCTTGCCAGCCACCCTTCTAAGCAAGTTAAGCCTCTGTGTTCATTTACTCGTTAAGTCAAAGAGGCAGCATTATCGCCCCATCACAGAGATAAAGAAACAGAGGCCCAGAGACGTTAGGTGACCTGCCCAAGGCCACACAGCTAATGAAGGGGCAGAGCCAGGATTTGGGCCCAGGCTGCCTGGCTCCCGAGACTGCACTATTCCCCCGGACCGTCTGCTGCTGAGCCTGGGGACGAGCGAAGGGTCCTCAGTGGGAGAGCACAGAATTGGGCTTCTGTCACACAGGGACAGACATGTGCTCAGTGCACAGCGGTTACCAGTCTTTTCTGGCTATTTTTGTATATTTTTAGTCTCCCCCCAACTTCCTTTTTTCTCTCCCTCTAAGCTTATCATAACTGTCACATGTGACACATGTAGTTACTGCCCTTCAAAAATGACCTTGTTTTGCTTGTAGGTCACTAGTGCCCGGGCGCAGGGGCTTAACAAATTGGGTTTCTTAACCAGGGGGGGCTCTTGCCCAGAGCTGCCCAGGCACCCAGCTTGCCATCTGGCTTTCCTGGGGCACGGGGCTCTGCTCCCCCACGTCCTTTACAAGTGACCAGGGCCAAGGCCGTGGTGAAAATGCAGTGTGGGCGGTGAGGACGAGGTGCCCGCCTGGCCTCCTGGAGAGCGGCCGACAGCCCCTGCTCCCGCTTCCCCAACAAGTCCTTTTGGAAGCTTCCTGTGGGCTGGGCACTACGTAAACCACGGGGTGGGGGGCACGTCCAAGTGGACATTCTGTCACCTAACCACTAAGAAACCGAAGTATCCTGTGGACTTGAATGAGGTCCAGTCAAGGAAGAGTTTTCACCAGTGGACTTCTGCGTCAGCGGGATGAACTTTGAGGGAAGCCGAACCATGAGAGACTTGGAACTGTGAGCGGTAGGATGCCCTTTGGGTGCATCCACTGATTTCATCTAGGCCCCAGCCATTTCCTCAAAAGCTTTGCTATGGGTTTCCGGCCAGTATCACCTGGAGCAGACATTTGAGAGTTTTCCCTCACATTGAACTCCAGATCAGAGCATCCGGGGGGCAGGAGGGACCTGTCCTCTCTCCCATCACCCCCCCCAAGGACAGACCAGCATGATGTGGCCACACAATGACCAGAGTGCCAGCTCTCGAGCCAGGCTGCCCAGGCTGGAACCCCGGTCCTGCCACTTCGGCTGGGGTCAGCTACTCCCCTCCTGGGTGGAGTGGGGCTAAGGCTGGGATCCCCGAGGCGGGCCCATATGAACATTGGGTTAGCTAGCAAGCACGGCCCAGAGAAACACGCAGGAAATGGGAGTAGGGGCATCTTTCTCCTCCTGTGCGTGTCAGTGTCATCACTGCGACCTCCGAGACTCCCCTCTGCACCCTCAGACCTTGCACAGCAGCCATGCTTCACTGCCTGCAGCGCCCCCGGTACCTCAGGAGCACTTGCCCCTCCGTCTTTGCAGGTGCTGCTCCTTTGCCTAAACTGCCTTCTACCTGCCTGGGACCGAAGAGGTCAAAAATCAAACATCAGAGGTCATCTTTCTAGGAAAAGAGCAAAGCTGGAAAGAAGGTCTTATCACTAGGCAATGAGCCCTGTAGACGGGTAATTTAAAACAGAAATCACGTCAGAAAAAGAAAAGTTTCAGAAGGTCAGTGATAGCAGCTGTCACTTATCCAGCACCTCCCTTGTGCCAGGCAGCACCTGTCTTACGTCCCAGACACCCTGGGCCGTGCTCACCTGGTGCTGCCCTCATACGGGCAGCTTTCTCCCCCCTTCCAGGGGAGGAGGGTTTGGCACGGACACTTTAGGAGTCCGCCCGGCTACATGCTGAGTCACAATCCGGGTCTGAACTCGGGCCTGTCAGGCTCCAATCTCAGAATCAGTGGAACACGTTCTCTCTGGACACAGAGTGCTGCTCTGGCTCTGACGGACTAGGACATTTTGGGCCAAGCCTCCACTAAGGATGACTAGGAAAGCTGGGCAAAATATAACCAAATATCTACTGGAACCCCCTGAGAGCCCCTGAGCCCATGAGGACGTGTGGGGCTGACATGGAGAAGAGGAGAGCAGCCGAGAGCAGCCGGCTCAGCGTGGGGGCCGAAGGTCCCCTCGGGGTGAAGGCGGCGTCTGTACGTGATGATGTCTGCTGAGGGGGAAAGCCGGGCAGAGCTTCAGGGGCTCGAGGGGAGGATGCTGACAAACACAAACACTACAGGCTTTGAAGCGGACCCCAGAAGGCTGTGCCCCAGAAGCAAGAGTGAATGGGAAATAAAGCAGACCCCCACATGTGCCGAGGCCACCGATGTGAGGAGTGGTCCGCACCTGGCCTGGCTGCCTATCAGAAGCCAGAGAAGTCCTCTCTGGGGGAAGACAGCATCAAGCTAGACCTCAGACGGTGTTTTTGTACAAGTTTTCGCACACGATGTCTAGCACTCACTGAAAAATAACCAGACACAAAACACGTGATCTGATCAAACACTCAGATGGAAAAAGAGAATAGTAAGAGGCTGGGAGAGGACACCAGGCTTTGTGGCTTTGGTCATTTTCTAGTTCTCGACCTGCTGCTGACTCCACGGCCCACAGCACCTCAGTCCACTGAGCTGCACGCTCACAAGTCGTACCCTCTCCTCTGTGTGTTTCACACCTTCAGTTAAAAGGGTTATTTAAGAAATTAGGTGACAAATGTCCTCTCACCTCCAGAGAAGCTGGTTGAGTTGTCCGTGCCAGCCACTCAGCCTCGGCAAGTGGCCAGGACTCGGAGAGCAAAGGTCTTGGGAGGACGCTGTCTGTTTCAGGGTTCAGGAGATGTTTCTGAGCTGAAAGAGAATATTCTCGGTCAAGCCTCAACCCAGAAGGCTATAAAATCAGCACGTCTCTGAGCCTTGCCATAACCTCTTTTGTTCTCTTTCACCCCCACTCCCCGTGATCGAGAGCCTTGCGGGGTGCCTTAAACTCCCCTAGCACCCATCCACACACCTCTGAAGGTTCTGTTGGGGCCAGGCACACCCCAGAAAACTGCCTGCCTGCCTCACCTTCCCCTGCCTGGCTGCAGACGCCTCCCGCACAGGGGCCACCGCCTCAGCAAGCCGGCGCAGTTCTGCAAACCAACAGCACCTGCCTGGTGGGGCGCACGGCAGCCTTCCAGAGAGGCTGAGAGCATGAGCAGCTCAGCCGACCCAGTGCACGCCCTTCCCTGACAGGCGAGGGAGCTGAGCCCAGAGAAGTGAGGAGACCTGCACGAATCAGAGGCAGAAGCGGGGCCAGCCAGATTCATGCCCCTCTGGTTGTGAAAACAGTCAGCTAGAGATGGAGGACAGATCTCTTTTCCTGTGCCAGGCACTACACACTCCTGAGAAAGGCCACAGTGTCCTCCTTTTGAAGATCGGAGTCTGGGGCTCCGAGAGGTTATTCAACGCACCCACGATCACACAGCAGGTAAGAACAGAACCTGGCGATAAGCAGATCTGCAAAGCGGCTCCGTCACCTGAAGCGCACCCCATCCATCCCTCCCCACAGTTTTACTGAGCACCTGACAGGAATAGAACCCTAAACAAATCCTCAGAAGCTCGCCCCACTTCATGCAGATGGTACATGGCGCTTACACAGGAAGTTCTGTCTGGCCAGGGAGTGTCTTAACTTCATTTTTAATGATCAAAATATTAGAACAAAAAGATCACCCATGTTACCATCTTTCTAAGAACCGCTGCTGGGGTTTTCGTTGTTCTGCTTCCCGCAGTTGTCAATCACACTGGAGTCACTCGATATATTCCCATTCCCATCTCTTTTTACTTTAGTGGCATAGCATGCTTCTCGTGCTGTCTCACCGCGCTGAGCAACATCATTTCAGTGACCGCCGTTTCGTGGGGCACATGAGTTCATTAACGATCCTGGCCTTCCCCCTCCTCCAGTTTGTCACTATTATAAATGCCCTGGCGTGGGTGTCTGCCCCTTGAGCTTTCCAGCACATAGAACTGTTTACTTAGGATGAGTTTCAAAGAGTGTGTCAAAAAAAAAAAATAACAGGGCCACTTTAAAACAGCGGCAGCTGCCGGCCCAGAGGGCTGCCTGGCACCACTGACACCTCAGCACATTTGGACCCGGCCTGGGGCAGCCTCGTGCTCCAAAGACGAGAAAGCAGTTGTTAGGGCTGCTAGTCTCATGACTACCCGGCTGAAAATTAGCAACATTGTTTAGAGTCTGCGTCACTGTGTTAGCGGATCTGCACCAGGATCTGCTCCAGTAGCAACGCCTGCACGCCCACCAATAATAGCCTTGGTCTCCCAATGGGCACCGTTGGGGCTTCTGTCTGAATCGGCGCTTTCCCAAATTCTTACTGATCTCAGCTAGATCCTGGGTGCCTCTGGCTTTAAAAGGCCTTTTATTTCTAGGCTAACCAGTGAAACTGCAGGCTGAGGACCCGACCACTGTCGCAGGGCTGTTTTCCGTTTTTCTGGTCTATTCTCCGGAGCTTGTGAACAGGGAAGGCAGCGTAAGTAGGGAAGGGATTGGGGGAAAGCTTGGTTTCTTCATCAGCCACCCTTGACCGTGGGCCTTCTCCTGCCCTGGCCCGCCTGGCAGATCGTCCTGCTGGCTGGGACCCAGTCTGAGCCCACAGGCTGCTCCTAGTTGACAGTCGCACTGACCTCTTACAGCCGCTGTCTCCTCGGGCTGGACGTCCAGGCGGCGACTTGTCTGGAAGAAAAGAGACCTCAGCAGTTATTCTGCACAGCACGGGAGAAACAGCCTCACACAGGCGACTGCCCCCGAGCAAAGCGGGGCCACCCGCCCCTCCCTGCACAGGGAGGACTGGCCAGGCGGCCACAAGAGGGAGCCACTCACTGGGAGCTGCACATACGTGCCAGACCCCAGGCAGCTGCCGAATTCCCGACAGCGCAGCGTGGCCTCCGGCGCCCCCTTCTCTCCTGATTACGGGGGCTGCCAGGTTCAAGTCCAGGCTCTGCTTCGGCAGCAACTTAACACAGCAATGGCCGAGCTGGAAAGCCACATACAGACGCGTGCTTTGGGCAAGGCTTGTCCTTGGTTTTCTCACTGGAAGGGGGTAACACGAGTGATAAGCGAGGAATAATGATAACAGTGGCCCTGGCCAGGTGGCTCAGTTGGTTGGAACATTGTCCCACACACCAAAAGGTTGCAGGTTCGAGCCCTGGTCAGGGCATGTACAGGAGGCAGCCAGTCTGTGTTTTTCTCTCTCATCAGTGTTTCCCTCTCTGTCCTTCCCTCTCTAACATCGGGGGAGATATCCCCGGGTGAGAATTAAAAAAATAAAATTAAAATAACAGTGTAATGTAGTGGCTTCCCGGGGGACTGCCTGGACCATTACATCACACAGAGCACACAGAAATACGCCTGTGCCTAGTGAGTGGCACGTGCGAGGGTCCCCCCCAAGCCCACAGAGCTGAGATTTGAACCAGGACTCCTTGATGCCTGGGCCCGCCCTGCTGACAACGGCCCACACAAGGACCAGGTTCCCACGACGCGGGACATCCTCACAAGGCACTTGACGGGTTATCTCGTTCAGTCCGTACGACGTCTCTGCCACGGGGGTGGCAGCCCTCCCACTTTACAGACGAGAAAACTGAGGCTCGGCGTCCTTAAGGGTCTTGTCTGAAGACACACACAGTCAGCCAGCCTGCCTCAGCCCGTCGCCTGCTTCCTTCCGGCACGACTACGACTTGTGACGACTTCACTTGTCTGTCGCTCCTTGGTTGGGCCTGTCTTGTTCGCCATTTGCCCCCAGCGCCCTGGGGCCACGCCTGGCTTGTGGCAGTGGGTGCTCAGTATTCTGGGGGAGCCTCCTTGCCCAAGGGGAGGTGCCTCCAGGCCCAGGGACACACCCTCATAGGACATGAAGGCATCAAGCTGATGACGCAGCCCCCGTTCCCCCCCTGGGCTCCCAAACAACCCTGTGATCATAAATGCTTCCCGACTGACTAATGAATAAATGAATGAATGAGCCTGACTTTCCAGGTGAATAGAGGAGAACATGCTCCCACTTTCCCATCCACCGGCCCCACCCTCAGCCTGTGTGTGGTTCTGCTCCTCAGAAGAAGTAACTAAATCAGTGCTCGCGTTTATACATCAGTCTCTGTGAACGTGGCCTCTGTGAGCTGGCCTGTGCAACCCCAGTGAGCAAGCACTTCACTGCCGCTTGCAGAGCCTGCAGGACTGAGGAGCAGCTGCGGAGGGTGGGGCTGTCACTGCCAGGTGTCCGCCCAGGTGATGCCACCGACTGTGTCCGGCGCCCTGAAACTTTGCTTCAGTCCTGCCTCAGCGCCAGCATCTCACAGCATGCTGACCAATTTCCTCAAAGCGCCGCCGGTTCTGAAGAGGCTGGACCCGCTCGGGCAAAGCGACCAGCGCGGGGCTGGGGGCCTGAGGCTGTGGGTCCAAGGGCTGCTCTGAACCAGGTCACTGTGCAGCCCCGCGCAGGCAGCCCCCTTGGCCTCCAAGTCTCCGTCTCCTCGGCTGTGTGGTGACCTGGCGCAGGGTCAGCTGAGACTCTCTGAAGGCTGTGGGGCAAGGACGGGACAGAGAAGACAGGCACTGCTGAGGCTGGGCTGGGGCTGGAGAGGGAGACACAGGCCTGGGCGAAGCTGCCGAGAGCAGGAGCCCGGGGTCAAGAGCCGGAGTCAGGACCCGCAGCGTCGGCCGAGCAGGAGCTACATCTCACCTCGTGGTGTCAGGAGCTCTCTGACGGGGCCATTGTGGGCTGGTCCCCGAAACGGGGTTGTGTGCCTACGTGTGGGTGTGTGAATGTGTGGGTGTCAGCCAAGGCCCCACGGGTGCTGTGTGCACACGATGCCCAGGAACTGCTGTTCAGACCCAGGTGGACCCTTTACCAGACCTGGGGTAGACCTGACATCCATGATCCTCAGCACCACCTGGGGGCTGTGTGACCTTGAGTGAGTCTCCCAACCTCTCTGAGCCTCAGTTGCCTCTTTCACTGACCATTAGGAGAAGAGATCCTTATTCATTTCATTCATTCATTCACCTGAATATCCCCTGAGCAGCTTCTCTATGCGGACACTAGGGAGACAGCGATGGTTGTGGAGTGGCTGTGGCCCCAAGAGAGAGGAGCCAACCAAACTCCCACCCCAGGAGGGGGACATTCCTCCTACGTGTCACGTCAGGCCTATCTGTGTGCCACGGAAGACAGAGGAGCGTGGCTAGCTATGGTCCATGGGACTCAGAGCAAGCTCCCCGGACAAGGCTGCACTTGAACTGTGCCCGAAGGATGGAGAGGAGGCTGAAGGGCAAACAAGAATCTTGCCAGAGGAAGCAGCAAGTGCTGAGGTCCCGAGGCACACGGGAAAGAACCTTCTGGTGAAATGAGCCACGGTGCCAGCATGACACGGAACCCAAGTGGTTGTGTGTGTGTCTGTCTCCCGCATCATGCTGTGAGCACCACAAGGGGAAGGACAGCCAGGCCTCCTCCCCACGTCAGCCCCAGGCACAGGTGCCGGTACAGAGAAGGGTGCAGGATGTGCTTCGGGTGGGGCCAGCGGTCGGAGGGAGGGAGGGAAGAGCAGTGCAGGTCAGACAGGGGCATGGGTGGGTCATGGGCCCACAGCCCCTGTGGAAGACAGACAGCACTGTCCATGGGACCTACCTCCGGGAACCCTGGAGCCAGGAAGGTGGCCGTGTACTCGCCCAGCGCCACGTCGTCCACCATGCCACGGACCATCTCGGAGAGCAGGGGGTCGGCTGCCCCGCGTCTGTGCAGCTCCTGCAGCAGGTGTGTGAGCAGGTGGTTCCTGTCCCGGCACTTCTGGACCAGGGAAGCCAGCTTGGCCTGCGGGAGTGAAGGCACAGCCAGGTGGACCCCTGGATGCAGGGCTCCCACGGGGGCTGGGCGTCGGCTCCCTGCTCTGCATCCCCTCCCTGCAGCCCTGCCCTCCCACAGAAGCCAGAGCCAGCATTGAAACAAGGTACCCCCCACTGCACCCCAGGGGCTCCCCACTGCCCCTGGCTGCCCTCCAGATGGTCAAGGGCATGGGCTTCGGCTCCACCACCAACCAGCTACGTGACCAAGCTTCTCTCCACACCTTGTCTTGCTCGTGTGTTCGGTGGGTGTGGTTATGAGCACCAGGACAAAAGGGGACAGTGTGGGCAAAGCCCTGCCACAGGCCAGCCACGCGGGCCCTCGGAGGACACTCCCGTTACTGCCACCAGGCACAAGTGACTGTTAGACCTGTCCCTGCAGTCCTCCATCCCCATCACGGTGACCCTCCTTCTCACTCCTCCTGTTCCAGCCACGGTGGCCCCTCCCCCTCCCCAACTCCCCGGACCCCCCATCACTCCTCTTCTGGGGCTCCTACTCGTCCTGAGCCCAGAAAAGCCTGATCAGGTCTGTTCAGAGGCCAGCCCGGGGGTCATTCCCTGATGCTCAGGGCTTGATGTCCCTCTGTGCCCCAGCTTCTGGCTTCCTTCTATCCCTGCTCTTATTTTTTTTTAAGATTTTATTTATTTATTTTTAGAGAGGGGAAGGGAGGAAGAAAAAGAAGGAGAGAAACATCAATGTGTGGTCACCTCTCACACGCCCCCCTCTGGGAACCTGGCTATCAACCCAGCCATGTGCTCTGACTGGAAATCGAACCCACAACCCTTTGGTTTACAGGCCGGCACTCAATCCACTGAGCCACACCAGCCAGGGTTCCCTGCTGTTAATTTTACATTTGTGGGTCTGTCTCCCACATAGTCTGGGAGCTCCTCAGGGTCAAGGCCGTGTCATCACTGGACACTGCATGGCCCTCAAGATGGATTTGTTACATGAATCACATGAGTGAGTGACCCCCCCACATGAAATGTCTGCATATGTGTAGGGGGGAGGTGACAGACTTGTCATCTGAAGGGTGGCCCTCCTAGTGTGCCCTCCTGCTCCATCGGAGTAGGTGATGACCCCTGCCCGTCCCAGATGTTCAAGGTTGTCTGCAAGTCAGTGTCCAGGCAGTGGAGTCTAGGCACCCAGTAATGACTGGCAGGCAGGACAGGAGGACAGTGATGTGGAGGCAGAGCCCCCAGATGATACCCTGTGGATCACGCCACTCCTGAAAGTGCCCCTGGATCACACCACACCTGAGAACATCAGGGCCTCATCACCCAACCGCCTTAGCTAAGCAACTACTGTGTGCAACTTCCCCTGAGAAAGAGGCCACTGTTAATGGCGGCAAGACAGTGGAGGGACAGGGTGGCTGAGGGGAGGGTCCAGCCTGTGACATCAGACCAAGCTGGGTTCAAAGCTCGGCGCCACCGCTGGCTATGTGACTGCGGACAAGTCACTGCATCTCTGTGAGCCTCAGTTTTCCCCACCCGTAAAGTGTGGCTCGTGTTCCCTCCTGACGTGTTGTTGGGGGACTTAGAACGCAGCATGTGTGGGGGGTGTGGCACCTGGCAGGCATTCCACGGAGGGTGGCTGTCATTGTCACCAACCCTCACAAAACCCCCATGCCAGGCTAGCACCCCAGTTCCCATCGGCTGCTGAGAACGCTGACGCTGGGGGAGGTGAGACGGCAGCCCAAGGAGAAGCTGGGTTTGGACCCCAGGTTGCCGTGGCTCCTCCCATCCAGTCCGGCCGGGCGCATGGACGCTGCGGTGCCGGTGCCGGTGTGTTATGTTTATCTCTGTGAGCACTTCACGGCGCACCAAGGACTACAGTCCTCATTTAAGCACACGGAACACAGCAAGTGCTGCAAACCAGAGGGAGGCAGTGCGGAACCTCAGGTTTTGGAGAGTTTTGCAGTTTCCCCTGCACTTTCCCGGGACGACACCGGGGAGCGTCAGCACAAGCTGTGAGAGCAGCCCCGTGGGAAGGACCATGTAGCAGGAAGGACCATCCTCCCGTTTCACAGACGCAAGCCCAAGGCTCAGGTGTACGCAGGTTCCGGGTGAGAACATGTGGAGGGCGGTGCAGCTCATGTTTCTGATTGAACATCTCAGGAGACCAGGGCCCTGGACGGGCGGGACTCAGGGGTGAGTGGGGTCCAGAGGCTTAGCCCAGGCCAGCGACCCTCTCTCCCCACCCTGCCTGGGGAACAGTGAGAAAGAGCAGGCTGGCTGGGTCCACCACCCAAATCCCGGCGCCGGTTTTGAAACAGAACAGGTCATCGCAATCAAACCACACGTCTGACCAGCAAAGAACTTACAGAGGAAGTCCTGGGGGCCAGTAATGCCATTTCTGGGAATTTGCTAATGAAATGTGCAGATTTGTGGGGAAAACTTTCTAATAAAAAGTGTGCATCACAGTTTATATACGACAAAGCAAGAGAAAGACTGGGAGGAAAGGAGGAAGGAGGCACGGACAGATGGACTTGAACACACCGAGGGGGTGGCAGTTGGGAACTGCGGTGTCTCCTGGCTCACCCTGCAGCGGGCACGGCAGCTTCAAGGTTGGTGAGGACAGGACAGCCCTCCTGGGGGGCGTTCTCAGGTGGGAAGAGCGGGGCCCAGGCACACAGGTCAGACACACGTGGGACCTCAGCCACGTGCACAGTACACGGATGCAAACTCTAGGCTCCCGTGGGGTTTGGAGTGACCTTTCTCTTTCATGCCGCTTTGCAGCACGTTCATAGAACAGAGACGGATCACACCTACAACGGGCAAAACACTAAACTTTCCCCGAAAGAAACATCCTGCATCGAGTTCATAAATGTACTACCTTCAAAGGGGTCACCGCCAAGTTCGCTTCATGCTGCTTTGTCTGAAGTTCCTCCACCTGGAAGAAAAGGTTTGGGACAAGGCTGAGCCATCGTTCACCCATCTCGGTGCTTCCCCAGCTGAGCAGGACACACGGGTGTTGGCTCTTGTCCCCTCTTTTCCTGCAGGAGGTCTCAGTGGGGAACAGGGGCCCTTCCTGTCACCTGCTCAGCACCTGCTTCACAGGACCAGGAGGAAGGGCTCTCTGGGCACCAGAGCACAGGCTCCTCCAGGCCAGCTCCGTCACCCCTTCTGCAGGAAGGACGCCCTCCCACGTCCCCATACAGAGGTGCCAGAGTCTCCTGGTGCCGTGTTACACCTATGTGTTCCCAGGCCAGACACCTGGGGTCCTTAAACCAGCCCAGCCACTGACTACAACTGTGACCTTGTGCAAGTCACCCTCCTCTGTCTCCGTCTTCTCATCTGTGATGAGTGGGTGACGTTAGTGCCCATCCAAGGGTGACGAGTGAAGCAAGGACTTCATGAACGATTCCAGGAAAGGGCTTAGGCCAAGGCCTGGCACACAGTCCACACCCAAAGCTGTAAACCCCGACTGGCATCTGGGGCAGCAGCACCGGGCACGGGAGTGATGTCCAGCGCCAGCTGAAAACCGCCAGCCGGTCCTCGCTGACGTCTGGTGGGGCAAACCGGCCCAGCCGGGTCCTGCCTGCATGCCTGCCCCACAGCGTCACAGGAGGTAACGACGTGGGCGTCCTGAGAGCTCCCTCACTCATTCCCCTGTCCCCTGTCCCCTCTGCGGCCGGTACAAGAATGCCACGCAAACAGAAGTCCTTCCCCCCAGGCTCTTCTGACCTCTGACCCACACACCCACGCTCAGAACGCACACGTGCGTGAATGTACACGGAAGAAAACACACTGTGCAGAATGTCCCACAGCCTGTCTTTGCAACCTGAGTGAGCACCGTGGGGTTATTTCCTTATCAACGCAAATCGGTCACATCCTTTTCGAAGCTTGCATGCTGTCTCATCATGAGGCTGAAACACAATTTGTTTAACGAATTCTTGTTTATGAAAGGTGCATTGTTTCCGCTTCTTTGCTCTACAAACAGGACCCCAGGGACTGTGCCCGTGTGTCTGTCTCGGCTCTGCTCTCGGGCACGCTCAGGGAACCACGCCAGGCCCGGCAGACCGTCCGGTCCTCGAGAGGCGCCAGGACATTTGCAGGCCTGGATGAAATCTCCTCTCTGCTTCAGGTGAGGGCCCAGCACGCCCCTGTGCCTGTGAACTGTGTGCCGGGCCGTTTCGGGTTAAACAGTGAATGAGAAGTGAAGAGAAAGCAGAATGAGGGGCGATGTTTGCAGATCAGACACGTAACAAGGGACCTGCACCCAGACCGTGCAGGAAAGCCTTACGGCCCAACAATAGCCACGAGAGCAGGGGTGAAACGCACGGAGGATCCGAGCAGACGTTTCTCCGAAGAAGACCTAGGAACCGCCACAAGCACAGTGTGAAAACCGGATAGCTACAGGCTCACACGCAGCTGTGAGACGCCGTACAGAAGGCCCCTCGAACACTGCGCTGGCTCCCCACTGGGAACATTCTGGAAAACCGCAGCATGTGACAACCACAGCATGTCAATGGCATCGATATGGATGCAGCCCACCGATTCTACTCAGGTCCCTCCAGGTTAATGTGTGCTTGCGTGCGGGGCTCTGTGCGCCAGGTCCCACAGAATTTTGTCACCTGTATGGGTCCACGTCCCCACCACTGCAGATGAGACACTGTACAGCTCCAAAGCCACAAGGGTCCCCTTCAGCCCTTTCAAAACCACAGCCACCTCACTCCCAGAGAGAAGGGGCTTCCGGTGATGGAACACTGGAAAAACTTGGACTTTCTTTAAAAAGAAAACAAACGTGTAGTATTCCTTTTAGGGTTCACAGGTGAGCTGGACGGGTTTTCTTCTCTGCACTGCTCTGCACTTCAGGAACCTCATAAACACGAACCAGCTGCAGGAAAGGCCCAGCAAGCTCTTGCCTGATTCTTCCCTCTGTTCTCCAAACTCCCTGGACGGCGGGGACCGCCCGTTTACAGAAGCGGAGGCCCTGCCCAGCCTACCTTGGCCTGGAGCTGGTCCCGGACGCGGAGGGCCTCATCGCGAGCCGCCCGCAGCTGCCGGCCTGCGGACCCCTGATCCCGGAGCTGGCACTGCAGGGTCAGTACCTGGTGGTGGAGCTGCCGGACGCGCAGCCCGAGGTCTTCCTCCGAGGTCACGGCCTCCGGGTCCTGGAGCAAATCAGACTTGAGTGAAATCCTCTCGTTACCTTCTAAGCAATTCGCCTTAACAACTTCTTTTTTTCTGCTTACATTTTTCTCAGTTAAAAACTTCAAGAAAATAAAGTAACGGAAATCACTCCGCATCCTAGGAGCCCATATAATGATCGCCATTACCCAGATACTTTCTTCCACTTTTCCCTCCCTGCATTTCCACAGGTGCTCACACGGTGGGTGGGTTTCCTGAGGGGGATCTGGGGAGGGGGTGGTCTAGGGAACTGCAGAATAACTTTCTAAAATGCTATTTTCAGACAACGTTTGTCCACATGCCTTTTCACACACACGCAAAATTGTGGGGCATTTCATGATGGGTGATGCTTAACGTTCCAGTCCAGTCCTGAGATGCGGACTACGCTGAAGCTTCCGAGTGTATTCATACAAAAAAGAAGATGCTACCTTTCACAGTTTCCTTCAATTAGTGCGAAGCATCCTCTCACGCCCGCGGGTCCCCCGAAAACAGCTCTCACTGGGACACCAGCTGGACCTCCGGGGAGGGTGGCAGTGCGGAGGAGGGGCTGAAGGATCGGGAGGCTGCTGCCCCCGGGGTTCTGGGGTCTACATTGTTATTTTTAAATAACATATGTATACAGACACACGGGCGTGCCTGTGCACACACACATGCCCATGTATCTACTGTCCTATAGATCACTTACGATACCACCTATGTCTTTGTGTCTTTCCCCTTTAGCCCACGCTGGGAGCACTTTCCATGCGGTGCAGCAATGCCGAACAACTGCCGTGAGTGCGCATGCAGGGCTCCGCGGCACGGCGCACGCTCCAATTGCTCCAACACTCTGTTGCCGACCTGGGGCTGAGCTAAAGACCCTGGCACGGAAATGCCTGACATCTCTCTGCTTCTCCCCCCGAGATCATTAGGGGGACTGCGGGGTTGGGGGCCTGAGCACCCCGGAGCTCCTGATCCAGACTGCCGAGGCAACCTTACGACGGGGATGCTGCTGAAGTTCCACTGCGGGAGCTCGGAGCTTGGAGCCTTCCGGACACGCTCCGCCTGTCCCTGAGGTCTGCCTCTCCCTCCCAGCAGCCCCCTGGAATCTCAGGCCCACAGTGGCCATCCCTCCCACACCTTCCTAGCCCAGGTGTGAGCAGGTAGGAGGGGGCTCGAGCTCCTCCATGTGGAGAGGTAAGAGAAGGCCGAGGAGAGGGTGGAAAGGCCAAAGCCAGGTGACGAGGCAGCTGATGGGCACCCTTCTTGTTAGCAAGGGCTAGGACAGAGCATGCAATTTTTTTAATTAATAGAAACCCACAGAGTGTGGGCTGAGAGTTACAGGCTGGGCCCTGTAGAGAACAGATGGGCACTCCGAATGGTCCCACAAAGCCCAGCTCCTAGGCTTGCAAAACAACGTGGCCTTTCCGGTGCCTTTCTTTGCTGCCTTTGTCCTCTGCAGGGACACGGACAGGGCTCTGTCCTGGTGGTCCTGAGGATGCCCATGGCTCATTCTAAGGAGAATGGAAGTGTGGTGGCAGGGGCTGGCCCCACCTACCATGTGGGACCACGCAGCGGCCACTGGGAACAGCCCCACGACTCACCAGCTCCCTAACAGATGTTAGCACATGCTCCGGCCACATATGTGGCCCTTGGGGAGTTCTGTTTGGGGCGGGGGTGGAGGAGGAGACTAAGGCAGAAACAGGCTCATCAGCACACATGGTCGGGGAAGCCTGGAGGCTGCAGGGGTCCAGAGGAGGCAGTAAACTGAGGAGCCTTGGGCACCCGGGGAGGTGGGGGAGGGGGGGCTTGGCCAATGTGTATCCACCATTCTCTGAGTTGAGGGAGAGCCCAGGAATTGGTAACAATTGGCAGCGTCTGAGGTGTAAATGCTCCCACAGGGCCAGTGGCAAGCTACTGAGGCGGCGTCACAGCGTGGAGCTGGAAGGAGATGCACGGAACCACCTCTGCCCTGACCCGTCCTGGAGCACTGGGAGGAGATGCCCCAAAATGGGACCCAGAGGATGAGCTGGGTGGGGGGAGGGCAGCTCAAAGACCTAGGCATGTGGAAGGTGGGGACACAGAATGGGGGGATGCAAAGAGCAACAGCCAAAGCTCCCAAGGAGCCAGGTCACGACTCAGCAAAGGGAATCTGGGTTTCGTGCCAGGTGCCACAGGAAGACACAGAAGAGTCTGAAGCCCAGTAAAGTCACAGTCACTTTGGGACGTAGGGTGAGGGAAAGTGGAAGCCTCCTTCGCCTCCCACCCCCTGTCCGTCAACACCTCCCACGGAGTCCACCTCCAGTTCTTGTCTGGGACCCTCCCTCCTTTAGTTCCATGTCCCCCACTCCGAGTCATCTCTGGGTGACAAACTGCAAAGCCCCCTGGGCTGTTCTCCCTGCCTCCGCCTGCCCCCTTTCCTCTGGGCGGACAGCGATGTTTTTACCAAGAAGCTGAACCGTGTTATTCTCCAATACAAAGCCCCCCTGCAGTGTCTCAGGACCCCTAGTGATGACCCTACCCAGGGCCCGTGAGCTCGTCCGTGTCCCGACAACATTTCCAGCCTCATGTGGCACCACACCTGACCCCTGCCCACCTGGCCGCCTTCTGTGCCACCGATACCCAGGTTCATGCCGGCCTCAGAGCCCAGCCACTTGCTCCTCCCCCCGACCTGCAGTGCTCTCCAGCCGGGGTGGACAGCTATAAAATCTGGGGAAAATACATAAAAGCAATTCTCTGGCCCTGACCAGGTGGCTCAGTTGGCTGGAGCATCATCCCATACACCAAAACGCTGCAGGTTCGATTCCCAGTCGGGGTGTGTATGGGAGGCAACTGAGATCGATGTTTCTCACATCAATGTTTCTCCCTCTCCCCCGACCCAGTCCTCTCTCAAAAAAAATCAATAAAACATATTTTCAGGTGATGATTTTTTAAACGCAATTCCTTGTAGGCACTGAATGCCAAACAACGCAGGGCTGCAATCCTTGACGAAAAGGACGCACAACAAGATGACCCCAAATTTTCCTTGCATTTCTCTCTGGTACATTTCCCGAACCATGGCTCGGCCCAAGCTCCGCCTGGCAGCCCTGCTCAGGGAAGAACCAGACTGGAGTTCAGGGATGCTGTGAGAGCCGCAGTCTGGGGGGCAAATCAACAGAAAGAAGAAACCCGGACACCATCCTGAAATGCTCCTTGGGTCCTCAGCTGAACCCCACACTGGCTGGCAGGGTGCAGGGCTCTGAGGCCTCTCGGAGAACAGCAGCTGGGGGCTCAATTCCTAAAGGGATTTCTGGGGTCACACATTGCTACGAAGATGGCCGAGCCAACGTGGAGAGTCTTTGGGATGTCCTGGGAGCTCGGCTGATACCGCTGAGAGGCCATGCCCCAGGGGCAAGGATCACACTTTAGGAGGGAACTCAATCGTGGGACAAAGGGCAGAACCGAGACACACCTGCACAGGAATGGCAGTCTGCTGACCACTCCACTACCCGCCAGAGCGGCCCTCACCTAAATGCTCTAGAGGAGGATGACAATCAGGAATCTCTGTGACGTCCTGCAACATGTCCCGCATAAAATTTCTTAAAAAATTACTGGACATGTAACGGAGCAGGAAAATGGGACTTAACCAAGAAATAAAATAGTCAACAGAGACAGACACACAGGTGACCCCAATATTGGGGTCGGCAGACAAGCCCTTCAGAGTAACTCTGATGAGGTACATTTTTGAAAATACAGAAAACATAAACTGAATAGATGAAAAGACGGAGTATTTCAACAAAGATTCAGAATCTCTTCAAAAGGATAAAATAGATATTCTACAACTGCAAAACACAGTAAGTGAAATCAGGAACTTATTGGGTAGATTTATTGGAAGACAGGACACATAAAACACAGAATTAGTAAACTAAAAGGTCGATAGAAAATTCGAACCAATGCTGAGAGGGAGAGAACAGTTACGATCTATGTGGGATATAAAAAAAAAAAAGTCTGGATATTTAGAAGTGAGAAAAATAGAACAAAACAAAACATTTAAAGAAATAGTAGCCAAGAATTTTCCAAATCTGATAAAAGGCACAATCCTACCATTGAAGGAAGCTCAGGAAAAACCCACAAGGAAAACCACACGGAGCCCACCGCAGACAAAGTGCCCAACCCAAAAATGACAAGGAAAGTTCACACACAGTCGGAGACGAAACGGCACGTTCCTTTCGGGAAGACAAACCACCAGGAAAACCGTCGCAGACACAGCCAGCTCTGCCAGCGCTCGATGGAACGAGTGCTGTGAAACGCCAAAGGGCGAGATACTGTTTACCCAAACTTCTAAATCCAAAGGGAAAAAACCTTTTCAAGTGGCGGTGAAAACTGTCTTCCTAAGAAGAAGGAAAGGTGAGAGAATTTTTCGGCAGCACCCACCACTCCAAGAAACGGCGAAGTTCTTCCAGCAGAAGGAAAAGAGCCACAGGAGCAGGGGACAGGACAGACAGGCAGCCCAGGAGCGGGCGGAGATGTGGACACACACGGAGATTGTGGATGATTCAACACAGTAACAATAACTGTGCTTCGCAGGCCTTGTTGCACGGACAGTAAAATACACAACACAGGGAACAATGGGAAGAAAGAATAAATGAAGTTAAACTGTTACAGGGTTTTTGGATTACTTGAAACGTGGTAAAAGTACTAATTTAAGGTGGATTCTAATAATTAATAGACATGTTTTGGAATTTTTAGGATAACCATTTAAAGAATGATACTAAATGATTTACTACAATAAGCCAATGAAATAAAAGGCATGAAAGAAACTATTTCATGTATCACAAAAACAAAGGCAGAAAAGGAGAAACAGAGGAAAACAGGAGCAGAAAGACAAACAGAACAAATGGTCAGAAGGTCGCCACGAACCCAGCTGTAGCTCACGCATTTGCCGTTTCTAAGAAATGCCCTTTAAATAAAAAGGCACAGAGCTGTTGCCAGCCAGAGATAAATGGTATGAAAACTATGTATACCGTGGTTTTTCACTGTCTACCATGAAAACACCAAAAAGTATATGCTATGGTGCAGATACTCGTAATAATTATAAAATGATACGAGGCAGTAATGAAAGGAGACTGGTGTGGCTGCTTTAATATCAGACAAAACGGACTTTAGGGCACGAGGTGTGAGCGGTGGTGAAAGATCTTTCCTCACGACACCGGAGTCAGTTCAGCAGAAAGACACAGCAACCCTACACCTGCGAGTATCTCATAGACAATTTCAAAGTCTACGGATCGAAACCAACTTAACTGAGACCAGGAACGCGCAAAGGCACAGTCAGAGTCGGGGGTCGCAGAGGGTGTCTGGGCGAAAGGCCCCCCATCAGGAAAGACGCGAAGGTGCACTCGGCACAATGACCCAGCCTGGCCTCGCTCACGCCCACCCGCTGCGGGCGGCCACTCTTCACGGGCATGCAGGGCGCTGACAAAGAGGCCACAAGCTGGTCAATGAAACGAACCCGCACAAATTTTAAAAGATCAAGGTTGTATAAGCGTAGGCCGTTGACAACAGGGAAACAAAGTAGAGATCAATAACAAAGTCATAACTGAAAAAGGTGCCTGGAAATTCAGCAACGTGCTTCTGGACAACCCATGGGCCAGGGGAAAACCGCAGCAGAAATCAGAATCTACTCTGCACTGAGCAGACAGAAAACCCAGGTGCAGCCCATCAGAACGGGTAGAAACGGTGCTCAGAGGGAAAGGCGTAGGTTACTGCGGAAGACTTCAAAATCAGCGATCCACACTTTTAACCCAAGAAGCAAGGAAAAGAAGAGCCGGTTCAACCACAAAAGGTGGAAGAAAGGAAATAATGAAGATACAAGCAGAAACAATGTCATAAAACAGATAAACCATAAAGAAAACCCACACACCGAAAGAAATGGCTGATAAAGTTGCTGACAGAGGAGGGGAAGGAGGAGGGGGGATGAGACAGAGAAAGGGGGTTGAGAGAGACACACACAGGAAACTAGTGGGAACAAAGGCAAAGGGCCAACACCAGCTGTCCCACTGGCATGGTGCCCTAGGAGCACCTCGAGTTTTCCATCCCAGGGGCCCGAATGTCCAGGCCTGCCCACAGGTGAGGGAGACAGCGCACAAGTCCGCCTCCTGGCTCAAAGCCGAGGTACAGTAAGTGTGGACCTGGGTTCGAGCCCTGTTCAATCAGGCTCTAACGCCCATGGCTCTCTCCCGGGCACCGGTCCAGCCCCAGCGTGCAGAATTACGACTTAGGCTGCTTGAAAAACCCCTGGATCCGAGCACAAGAGCCCTGATCTTACCACGTGAACGCGTCCTCCACATTCCACCAGCCACTGGTCCGCACAGCCCAAGGGGCGGGGCAGGCCTGCGTCTCAGGTCACAGGCAAGAATGGGGACTCTGGCACCAGACTGCCAAGGGACAAGTCCCAGCAACAACCCTCCTAGCTGCGTGTCACTCAGCTTCCCCATGCCCGTGTTTTCCCATCAGACAAATGGGATGGTGACTGCACCTCCTCACAGGCTGACTACGGGCTTGCTCAGCAGCCTAGAAGGTTCTCGAGAGATGAGGACGCGGCTAAGCAGAGTCAACCTACCTGGGGGCCGCTGTGCAGGGACCTCTGAGCTGGCCCTTGGTCCGCAGGCTGCTGTGGCCTCTCCTGCTCTTTCTCCAGGTGCGCCTCCTTGACTCCCACTCCCCCGACGCCTCCCTGCGGGGCACTGGGTGCACCAACGTTTCTCCCGGCCGGCGACGGGGCAGCGGACTCGGCTCCACATCTGGCCTTCTGGGTGCCTGGGGTGGGGCCCGTCCACCCTGCAGCCAGACCCTGTCCCTTCTCCAGGGGCAGCCCGTGGACTCCAGGCGCCAGTTGCTCTGAAAGCTGAGTCACCTGCACTGCCCTTTCCACAGCATCTGCCTTGTCCGCCGCCACCTGGCTTTTGCCCTGTGCTCCCCGCAGACGTCCCCCGCCTGCGCTCATGCCCACAGTGACCTCCCTCTCCAGGACCCAGATCCTGCGCAGAAGGTGAGCATTCTCCCCCCTTAAGGCCTGGATCATGTCCTCTATGCCCACCACGACATCCTTGATCAACCCTTTGTAACTGACGCCGAGCTCCGAAATCAGCGCCTTGAGCTCCCCGTTCTCCCGAGTGACATCCCGTACCACGCCTCTGCACCTCCTGGCGCTCTCAGACGTGGCTCTCCGAAGCTGGCCCAGACACCCCCTCAGCTTGTCATTTTCCTCTTCGAGCTCTGAAATTTTGCTGTAACTTTTCCCGTTGCAGTCTTCGAGGTCGGAGATGACCTGCAAATACTGGTCCAGCTCCCTCCGTAAGTGACAGATGTCCCCTAGCAGTGCGCCGTTTTCCCGTGCCAGCGTGGATATCTTGTCCACGTTTCTCTCCCTCTCTCTCTGGAGGGCACGTATCTTTTGGTGGCATCTCTCTTGGTCCCTCCAAAGTTTGACATTGTCGTGCAAAACTTGGCTTCTCTCCTCCTTCAGTCCAGAAATGAACTGATAGAGGCTCCTCCTGGCTCTCTCCAGGGCTGCCGATGACTCACAGGGGTTCTGGCCCGGCACAGGGGGGCCCTCTGGCCCCGGGTACAGGTCCTCCAAATCAGGCCCCAGGTCTGGAAGAACTTGGCCAGCTCCCCGGGCGTCAGTCTCTCCCGGCTGAACGTCTGCTTCCTTCGCAGGACGAGTATCCACACCCTGGCTGGTCAGCACCTGCTGAGGGTCGGCGAGCTCCTGGCCACTGTGCCACCTCTCAGCAAAGCCCCCATCCCCTCCCGCCAACGCGGAAGATTCCCACCCACAACCCCCAGTCCCGAGCTTCAGGGCGGACAGTTGCTGGAAGCAAGCCTCCATCTCTTCCACAAATGCGTCTATTGGGAGCACACACCTGCCGTGTCCTTTGCGTGGAGCCCTTGGGGGCTGGGTGGGTTCGGCCCCCTCGGGTAACAGGGTCCATCTGGGAGTCAGTGGCAAACCTCCCTCTCCCAGGAAGCAGGGCATTTCCTTGGCCTCCCATTCCTCAGAGCCAGAGTCTTCCGGGAGCTCTGTACAGCCCGGGCTGGACCCTGCTGGACACAGCGCCTTCTCCGCCTTCCCTTGCCCTTCATTCCCTGGGCTCTCACTGAGCAGAAACAGAGCGTCTCCAGCCCACACGTGGCCTTCCTCCTGGCCCCAGATGTTCCTGATGCCTCCGACCTCCTCTGCAAGTAGCCAAGAGCCTGTAGGAGACAGTCTTTTGGCACCAGGAGCTCTGACCGAGGTGGCTGGGGGCGCCCCTTCCTCCTCCTCTGGGGAAAGCCCTCCCAGGAGGCACCAGACTTGTTCCTCTGCCTCCTGCCTTCTGCTCGGGGATTTGGGACCCTCCATGGACATGGAGCCCCCACCCGGCAGAAGAGGCAAGTGGGGCTCCTGCCCGGGCCACAGGCAGGAGGCATCAGCCTGGGGTGCTGTGGCTCTGGGTGGGCTCCACGGGCCTTCCAGGCCCCCAGTGCCATCCTCCACGCTGGGCTGCTCGTGGCTTTCCTGACATCGCTGGCACCTGTCGCCAAGGTCTTCGTCCTTCCTGCCCCAAGTCCTCCTGGCTCTCTGCTCCTCAGGCCTCCATTCTGGGGCTCCTCCCTCCTTCCAAAGGACATTGAGGTCCCTGGGCCCTGTCTGAGGACATCGGTGGTGTGACATCGGTGGAGACTCCTCACAGAGCGGGGCATCATGGCTCCGTGTCTGGTGGTGCTGCCAGCAGGGTTGTCCTGCGGCTCTGGGAGCCGGCGGGGGCCTGGTGTCCAGCACCTGCTGGATCTGGAGCTGTCCTGGAGCCGCCCCCTGGAGCAGCAGGGCAGCTGTGTCCCCGGCGGGCCCCCAAAGAGGGAGTGTGGGCGTCTGAAGCAGGAGGTAGGGCTCCTGGGCCGGGGTGGCCGCCGGCCTCTGCTCTGGGATCCAGGCCAGCTCCATGGGCAGCAGGGGGCTGGCTGAGCACGGCCCCACGGGGCGGCAGCCACTGATGAGCAGAAGCGTCTGTTCGTGCCAGCTGGGCTCAGCCAGAGCGGGCTGGGGATGGGAAGAGATGACAAAGTGTGAAATGGCCCCTTCTGCCACTTATCACCTCCCCACCTCCCCGACCCCTTCCCCTGATGTTCCCTGTGCTTCCTCACCCAGCCACACGGGCTGCCCTAACACGCCTACCCTGCCACCGCCCCAGGGCCTGTGCACCTGCTCTCCTTCTGTTCAGGTGTCCCTTTCCCGGAGCCCCTCTTGGCTCAGCCTCTCACTGCACTCACATCTCCACTCAAACGTGACCTCCTCAGAAAAGCCTCCCCGACACCTCTGCCACTCATCTGCTGACCCCGCTCTGTCCCTCACGGCGCCCTCCACCTCCCAGGCCACGTGCCCCCGTGCGGATGGTATAACCCCCCACGGCCCGCACTGTCCAGTGTGGCAGCCACGGGCCAGGGGGCTCTTCCGACGGGAAACCATGAAATGACAGCTGGCGTTTGGACCTGCGGTCGTACCAGCCCCATGCCAAGTGCTCAGAGGCCGTGGGGTCCCCGACCTCCGTGCGGCACAGCACAGATGCACAATGTGCCCAGCGTCACGGAAGCCTCTAGTGGGCAGTGGGGTGCAGACTGCTCCCTGAGGGCAGGACCCTGCCTGGAAGGGTGCCGGCTCACAGGTGTTCCATGGATACTTTTTAATGTGTTTGTAGGCTCCCTTTATTCGGCACGTTTATCCAGAGAGGAGGACTGGCCCAGCTCACAGAACAGACCCCTGGCTGGGCTAAGGCTTCGGCCACCTGGGAGCAGGGGAGGGAGAGAGCGGGCCCTCAGGCTCACGGGGCCCCACCCACCGCCTGGCCAGTCTTCCCGCCCGCCTGCTCTTTGCCGCCCACCCTGCTCTCCTGTCTGTCCAACTGCACCCTCCCTCCAGGGAGCAGCCGGGGTCTGGCCTTTCCACGAAGCCCTGCCACCCAGGGGGGCTTTGGGTGCAACAGCCCACATGTGTGCGCACACACATGCACATGCACACATGCACAAGCGAAGGCACACGTGCACACATGCTCGCAAGCACAAGACCACACATGTTCACACGGAGGCACACATGTACACATACACTTGCAGGCACACAAATGTGCACACACACAAACATGTGCACATGTACATGCACGCACACATGTTCACACTAAGGCACAAACGTACATACACATGTTCAAATGCACGCACATGGGCACACGGGCGCACAGAAACACTTGTGTGCATATGCACACACACACGCACACACACATGCATGCACACAGCACCTTGGGGCAGGATGCGAGGGAACACAGGAGCAGGGAAGACCCCCGCTGCTGGGAGCCACAGAGCCACATCAGGGCTAGCGGGCCTATGCTCTGCTCTAGTGTCTCTGTCCTCTACCTGTGGGAAAAGGGACACTGAGGAAGGCCAGGGCCCGGAGCAGGCCAGGCAGGGCCAGCTGGAAGCGGGCTCCTGACCCTCAGGGCACAGGGTGGGGTGGAGTGTGGGCCACAGAGACAGTGTGGACACGGCCCCAGGGCTATGTGGCCTGGGGACCACAGCCACTCTTGGAGACCCAGATCCCGGCCCTCTAGACGGGCCCTGCCCCTGCCTCACAGCTGGGCAGAAGTTCCCAAGGGATGAAGCACGGCAGGTGGCCGTGGGGCCCAGGCACATGGCTGCTGGTTCCTTCCTGCCCCCTCCCCACCCAAGTCTCAGGGCATTCCCTTCCATTCCCTCAAATCTCCCTCTCAACCATTTCCAGAATGTTCTTCTAAGCCCAGAGAGTCTTTACGCCCTTCCCCCACCTCCTGTGCTGAGGGCACACACAGGCATTGATCAGACCCAGCTGGCACTCTGGGCACACAGAAAGCCTCTGGCCTTACCTGTCCAAGGTCGGGTCCCGCCAGGTCTCCCAGGAGTCCAGCCGGGGTCTCCGGGTCTGGCACCAACACAGAGGGGCCTCCTCCAGCCCCAATACTGCCCCAGACGTGGGGCCCCTCGGCAGGCTGGCCTGGAAGGGACAGGACCCCGAGGGTTAGAGGACCCTCCCAGGATTGTCACTAGTGTTCTCGCTCCGCTGTTAGGGCTGAAGGCACTGCTCGCTAACTCAAGGCCACCTCCCCAAAGGCAGCCTGCTGGTCACCATTGCCTGTCAGGTGAAGAAACCAAGGTGAGGAGATGGGAAAGGCCTATCCTGATAAGCCGGGGTCTGGGTCTGACCACAGAACTCACGCAGGTGACAAATCCATGACACCTCTCTCCCCACGCTTCCTCATGGGCCACACAGGGTGGTAATGCCTCCCTCCAGGACAAAGGAGCTGACCCCTAGGCTGCGCTGCCAGCAGAACCTCCACCCCTGTTTACCCTCAGCTCCCCAAAACAGGGCAGAAGGGGAAAGCTACCCTTGCAGGCGAGCAGCGCTGATGGGTATAAGTGACCCCTCGTCTGTAAACCACACTTGGCCTTGGGGGACTAGAAGTAAAACACAGACCCCCCCAGGTGCATTCGGTGGCCTTGAGGCTCCTGAGTGCTGTGGCTTTTGCAGAAGGGACCCTGGAAGCTGTGGCTGAGAATGTCATCACAGACACAGGTTACCACCAGGGACAAGTGAGGGACAAGGGACTTCTAATCCCCAGCGGCTCCCAGACCTGGCACCTGAGCGTTCACTGGGGTGGGGGTGGACATAGAATGGCTCCTGGTCAGTATATGGCCTTCTGTGAGGACAACTCCACCTGAGAGACCCCTGCTGCCCCGGGCTGGCATGCACGTCAGGGGCACTGCAGACTCCGATCCCCTCTTTACCAGCTGTGTGACCCTGAACAAGTGACATCACCTCTCTGAGCCTCGGCTTCCTATCTGCAGAGTAGGGACAGTCACTGTCTGCACCATCAGGATGCTGTACGTGAGCTGACAGTGTCTATGCAGACACCCAGAACCCACACATCGGGTCCCCCACATACCTGCCAAGGGTCCTGGTCCCGGGGCAGCGCTGGGATGGGGAGAGGTCTGCCAGCCTGGGTGTCTGCAGGCCTCCAGCGCCTCCTCCCAAGGCAGGGACAGCCATTCCTCCTGAATATGGCCCGGGACACCCTTCAGGAAGACACAAGAATCAAGGGAGCTGAGCATCCTGGGCCAAAATGTCCACTCCAAGCCTGTCCCTGTGGGTCCATCCCAACGACCCCCAAAGGGAACCCAGAGGAAGCCGAGGCTTGGGGAGCACAGGGCCCGCAGCCTGGCCCTGCAGCCCTGCTCTGGGCACCTGGTCCAACAGGCCAAATGCTCCCATTAGCACCCTGGCTCCATCCTGCAGGCAGCAAGGAGCACATCTGCTCCACCATGGTGCCTCTGGGCTCCGAGTCCCTCTCCTTCCTGTTCCTGCTGTGTCCCACCCACAGAGGTGACTGCCTGCTCAGGGGCCCTGGGCAATCCTGTCCCTCAATTGTTCACAAGTCCCAGGTGCTATGGCAAATGTCCTTGGGCGGTGTCCCCTCTCCTCGGCCTCTCCCCACGGTGCAGTGCACAGCGAGGTGCTGTCCCAGCTTGGTGTTATCACAGACAGAGCTTCCCCGAGGCTGCTGCAGGGGTGCGTGGGGCTGGCAGGAAGGCTCAGCCCTGCCCCACCACCCGCAGGGCCCCTGCCCCAGGCCACTGCTAACCAGTCCTAACCTGTGCTGTCTGCTGCCCACCTGACCCCCACCCGACCCTGAGGTCCTACAGGGGCGACCTTGGCTCCATTTGGCCTGTGTCCTCCCTTAGCCTAGCACACAGTAGGTACTTAACAAAGGCGCCATAGCTGGATGAACAGACAGCACCTGTGGAAAGGCAGGTGTTTCGGACTTACTGGTGCATTCACGGGCAACCACATGCTAAGTCCCTCCTGTGTGCCAGGTGCTGTTCTAGATGCAGGGGAATGGAAGTGAACAGGTAGTGCCCCACCCCCCTCTACCTGTCCCCCAGGTCCTCACCTGCTCCCAGCAGGCCCCTGCCTCGGTTTCTAGCCCGGCCTCCTTTGAGGAGCTGCCAGGGGACCCTCTACAATGCGCCAAGGCTGCCCTTGGCTTTCTCAGGCTACAGGTCCAGCACCAATGCTGAGGCCAGGCACGGGGGCCACCATGGCTATGGAGGGCTGCCCGGCACCCCACCCCCGGCCCTGGCTCCGCCTGCTTCCACACACCTAGGCATGCTGTTCCTTCCTCCTGGCAGGCCTGTCCTCCCAGGGAAAGGGTGGTCATTGCCTGCTGCTTGCTGGGCCAAGCCCCAGCCCCCCACATACATGCCTCGACTTCAGCCCCTCCCTTCCACACACTTAGCCTCCCAGCGATCCCACTGAACTGGAAACTGGGATGCAATCACGCTTCCCGAGGCGCAGAAGGAGAAACCCACCGCCGCCCAGCTTGGCCAAATAACAACAAATAACAAGAAACAAGGTTGCCTGGTGTGTGGGTGGGTGTGAGAAACTTCGGACGTGTTTACTGTCACGTCAGCTCTCCCCACAGACCAGGGGTCTCCATCCTGGCCGTGCCTTAGAACGGCCCAGAAGCTTTAACAGGTACCGAGCTACACCCAGAGGGGCCTGGGCACCAGCATTCTGTGCTCCATTCAACTGGCATCTGACCCGCCGCGGCGTCCTCCTGCTCGCAACCCTGTGGATTGCCTGCCTCTCACTCTTATCCATTTGCTTCCCACTGAATCAGAAATAAACATTTCTGTTGGTAGCTGAAAATCACTGTTGGAACGAGGTGAAGAAGAAATGAAGGGGAGGGGGGAGGCAGAAGAGAGAGCCAATGAGAAAGAAAACAGACAGACAGCATAGGATGGACAGAAGGAGAGACAGACATTCAGGGTAAGAAGCCAGAGAAAGTGAGGGAAGGAAAGAGAGACAAACAGACAGACATGGAGGGGCGGGCGGGGAAGTGTCTAAGGCCATTCTGCTGTTTATTTCTACCTGGATTTTTCCAACACCCCAGTTGACTTCAATTCAGTTTAACAAATGCTTACTTAGCGACTGCTACATGGGAGGCCCTGGGGTGGGGCTGGGGCACAGCCACGGATAAAACACTCACAGACCCTGCCTCAGTGGGGGGCAGCCCAGAAGACGATGCTCCTCCCCTTTCATATCACAAGAGATGCAATCAATACTCAGAGAGGGACAGAGACTTGTCCAAGGTCACACAGCACACACAGTGGGAGAACAGGACCAGAGCTTGGGGCTCTGAGCTTGGCCCACGCTTTCCCTCCCCCTGCGCACACCTCTGCTCTGCCTTGTCCGTCTTTCCTGCTCTTCAGCACCCATGGGGGCGTTTTCCTGGAACTGCAGGGCTTTAGCTTTAATGCGCGATTGTTGTGAAAGATGAGCAAAAGGAAGAAAACAAGGAACGTAGTGATCCCCAGACACAAACGTGATTTGTGGGCCAGACTCTATCCTTCTGGGCTTTTTTCTGTGCCCAGACATTTAAACTCTTCCAAAAGTCCGTTTCTGCAAACTGGCCGGTTTTGCCTTGCACTTTTTCCCTTGATGTTTTTGAAAGATTTTTGTTCCTCGCGGTTTTCGTGAGGCACCGAAACAAAGATGCCTCGATTTTACCAAGTCGGGTCCCCCGATAGAACGTTTAGGTCATTTCCAGTCCTCACCAACTATGGCAAGTACAGAGGGACTTTTAACAGTGGGGAAATGGACAGAATAAGAGGCCATCCGGAGCATCGGATGATTTGTGATTGTAACCACTGGAACTAGAACTGACCTTTTTGTGTAAGGCTGCTGGCCACGTATTCTGGCCTTCTATTAGTTTCACGTCCGTAGCCTCGGCCTCTGCTTTATTTTTCGACACTGTCGACATGATGCTTTAAAGCCCTAGCTTGCTGCCGGCGTAAGTGACAAATGTGAAACAGCATTTCTGCTGGAACGCGGGCAGTGACCAGGAGGGGCTGCCGGTACTGGCCGGACAACAAAGCGATTCCTGTAATTGCCACCAGGGGTCGCTCTCCTCACGCCATCCTGCAGAGAGGCTGGCGGAGCACCCTGCATTCCTGATGCGGCTGTCACCCACAACAGGGTCTCAGCTCTGAAACAGCCCGACACTGACTGACACTTCAAAGACACTGACTTTTAATTTCCTGGTGTAGCCTCCCTGGTACCCTCCAGGCCAGGCCACAGTCTCCGGGCTGTCCCCTGCTGCAGCAACAGACACCATTGCCACCGTCTGCACCTGTGTCTGTCTCCCCCTAAGCTCGGGAGGAGCAGTGTTACCTTGCAGCCCCAGTGCCCGGCACGGTGCCTGGGCCCAGCACACACTTGCTGAAAACCACTGGGGAGTGGGGAGGCAAGTGCCTGTCGGTGAGAAGTACAGGGTGGATAGGAACGCAGAGGTGGGGGACCCTTGTGTTTGCACAGGCACAGAAGGGTGAAGCAGTCCAGAAGTGTTCTCCATGCGCTTGCCTGTTGCCATGACGACCTCCCTGCCCCTGGGGCTTTCAGGGGTGAGTGCGGCTGCAGGCTGAGGCACGGTGGCTGCCCCCAGTAATTCACCCAGCGCCTGCCCCAGGCTCCACCTGGTGATGACGACAGTGCCCCATCAGGGCTGAGAGGGGAGGAAGACAGAACAGGGAAGGGGGGGTGACAGTGCTGCCCAAAGCAGGTGGAGGCAAAGGAGGCAGGGCCACAGCCCTCACCTGCCCTGTAAGAGTGTGTTATGGCCTGAACTGTGTCTTCGTAAAGGAAGTTCATGTCCTAACTGCCCCCTCCCCAGTACCTGTGACTGTGACCTCATGTGGAAGCAGGGTCTTTGCAGATGGACAACAAGATGAGATCCACTGGAGCAGGCTGGGCCTCGCCCACCTCACCTGCCCCTGCAGGCTGACTTGGTGACCGAGCCAAGAGAACCACACCAGGGGACAGCCCTTTCCAGAAGACCACTGCAGTCCCCTCGGGCCATGTGACAGGGAAGCCGGTGGACATGTCCACTCCAGGCTGTCAGCCTCTGCTTCCACCAGCAGGTGCTGCCGATGAGTGGAGACAAATCAGTCATGTGTAACTTTCTCCAGTCAAGGGTCAGCCCTCAGGACAAATAAAAGGACAAGAGAGATGAGAGGGGGAACTCTCATGTCCGTAGTGTGGGTGAGTCTGCCCGACTTCCCCCTGGACCACACAAGCCCAGGAAGAGAGGATGGCAAAGATGATGATGACAGTGACAAAGACGGTGACAGATGACACTAAATCTCATTGCCCACACACGATGTGCCAGGCACAGTGCTAGGAGCCTTCCCTGATCCTCTCATTTTATCCTCATAGTCAGACAAGGAGGCAGGCCCCAGTGTCACTCCCAGGTCACACTTGGGAGCACGGAGGTACAGGAAGTGCAGTAACCTGCCCAGAGGCACCACCGCGGCCGGGTGGGGGCAGAGCTGCACTGGAACGGCACTGCCCAGGTCACTGGGGATCCGCCCCTCTCGCTGCACGCGGCCCACCCCACTACACACGGCCCACCCCACTGTGCGTGGCCCACCCCACTACGTGCAGCTCTAGTGTTTAAGGGTCGCTTTTTCTATCCTGCGGCCCCTACACAGCAGCCTCCGCTGCCCACTCTGCTCCTCGGCTGACGGGGGCCGGTTTCTCCCAGCGCTAGAGGCACACTGGCCGTTTAGGGAATTTTCGAGAGAATTTGGACTGTACGTGGCAGGCTCCGGCAAGGCCTTGAAAGCATGCGCCTGGGGCGCGGGGATTTTTAGGATAATTTGTGAAACATAGAGAAGGTCACGGACGTGCTGTGACGAGGGGCTTGCAGGCTGATGTTACGCAGCATGACACTGGCCACAGACGCTGCCCCCCCCCAACTCGACAAGAGCACCCCCGGCCCCAGCATCTCCAGGCAAGGGCGGCAGCGTGCCATCCCGGCGCTGATCTGGCCCTGGCCACCGGCTGGCCCTGGAACTTGGGAGCTGGGTGCCCACAACCAAGCCACTTCACATCAGGGCCTCGTTTCTCTGTCTGTTCAGTGGGAGAATGGCACCTGGCTCACAGGCTGTTCTGAGGGTTAAATGGGAGCATAAAATGCCCAGCATGTTAGTGGGCGTCTCGCGGATGTTTAGGTGCTCGCCCTTTTCTTAGGTAGAAGAAGGAGGGAGTCACGGTGTGGGGTGGGGGGGCTGGGAGAATAAGGACTTCAGCTAACAGCCTAAATGAAGGCCTCGCGTTTAGGGAAATTACAGAAAGGATTCTAAAGGACAACGTCCAGCTGTACACAATTTATTTCCCAAAATTCCAGGGAGGCGCCCACAGCCAGCGCGCACGGTTTTCCTTTCTCCTGACGACTGGACAGGCCAAAAGGAGCGGACAGGCAGAGGAGGGGCGGGGGGCGTTGGTGGTGAAAGCGCGAGGCGGACGGGGTCAGCGCACTGCGGACGAGGACAGGCAGAACGCGCGGCATCGTGCTCAGAGACGCAGAGGTTCGCAGTCCCAGTTAACTTGAAATAGGTTGTTCGGGCCCGAAGATAAACTTTTTTAAAAATTCTTTTTTAATGAGCAGTATTGCTTGAGCAGGTTGCTCACAGCTTTCTCCTTAAATGCCCGGCCCCGTGGAGACAGGCAGGGACCTGACTCCCTGGGAGGGGGCTGTCCTCACTCCCTTTCCAGGGCAGAGTGAGAAGGGAAGAAACAAAGCACCCGGGACTCTCAGATTTGGGTCGAGTTCCAGCTCTGCCTCTACAACTGTGCGGCCACTGGTTCCTGTGCCGCCTGCTGAGCCCCTGCCCCTCACAAGTGCAGTGAGGGCACCAACCGCCCTGCCTCATGTCCTTCACGAGCATTAAACGGCATCACGCCTGCGAAACACCCAGTAGGGCACTGGGCACAGGGCAGGTGTGTGTTACAGGTACGATTTTACTGTCCTGTCAGTCACATGAGTAAATGAGTGTTCTCTGCCCTCGCCTCCAGAGCTTCAGAAGCTGTGCCCAAGGTCGCACAGCTAGTGAGCAGGAGAACGGGAAGGTCCCACCCCTGCGCGCTTCCTACTGCAGAGCCCTGCTGAGCTCCAGGGCCGGCTGCGGGGTGAGGCTCCCGACCCCTCAAACCTGGGCCTGCCCTCGAGGGGCTCACAGTCTGCTGAAAGAGGAAGGAAGATGCACACCGAACGCCATGCAGAGGGCCGTCCCCACCCTGGGTGCTTCAAGGGAAGTCAAAAGGGCGTGAGGGCTTTCCCAGGGTGGGGGAGATCCGGAAGACATCACAGCTCTGGAGAGTGACGTCTCCACACGGCACACCCTGGAGCCCATCCAGCCAGGGCCTGGCACAGGGCAGGCCCTCCATTAAATGTCAGCTACAGATGGAGGGACGCAGAGAACAGACAACAGAGGATCAAGGGTGGCTGGTGGGTGTCTGGAGAGTGGCTGGGAGCAGAGGGTAGGGTGAGGAGTTGTTGGAGCAGGGGCAGACCCTGGGTGGGTGGGCAGATGAAAGAGCCGGGGTAGACGGGTAGCCCGGGGGGTGGAGGTGGGTGGCTGGACGAACAGGGACACGGCGGTGACTTAACCAACTGGCTGTTGGAGAAAGAGCAAAGCAATCACTCCTGCCCTGGGGTGCCGCCACTTACCGGGCTGCAGGGACCAGCAGGGGCCGCACTGTGCACTGTCTCCCTGGGGGCCTGGGCTCCCAGCTCCTCTCGCAGGCACCTGTTTTGCTCGGTGAGGTCCTCCACCCGGCCCTGCAGGCTGATCTCCGACAGCTTCAGCTCAAAGATGCAGCAACGAAGCTCCTCCAGCTGCCCGCGGAGGCTGCGCTCCGTCGTGCGCTGCTTCTGCTGCCCGCGTGCCGCCTCGTCCCGCTCGCGCTTGCTGAGTTCGGCCCTGGCCTGCAGGGCGCGCCATGCTGCAACCTCCTCAGGGTCGGCCCGGAGACCGGTCGGGCTCGGGGGTCGGGGACTCCCCAGGGCTGGGGCCGGGGCCGCGGCCGGGGCATCCAGCTCTGCCAGCAGGAGACCCGCGGCGCGACAGAGGCGCCGCACGTCCCGCTCCAGCCGCCGCACCTGCTCGCGCAGGACCCGCTCCTGCTGGCGCGCGAGGCCCAGCTGGCGTCGCTGGGTCCGCCGGCAGCGCTCCAGGGCCGCCGTCTGCTGCCCCAGCGCCTCGTCCTTGTACCGCAGCTGCTCCCGCAGCCGCCGCAGGCGCCACCGCTGCCGCCGGGCCGCGCGCTCCTTCTCCAGAACCTACAGGTTGGCGGTGGACCAGGGCGTCAGGAAACAAGCCCAGGGGCGCACCACCGTGGCTCACACTTTATTTTAAACTTCGCTATTTCGTTCATCATGGAATATTTTTGCATTAAAATGTTGCATCAAAATATTATTTATCTCGATTACTGAGTTTTTCGGCGCCCCCTTAAATTTTGCCCAGGAGGTGAGTGCTCCACCTCCCCTCCTAGGGGCCCTGCACACCCAGGAGCTTCAGAAGGAAGCCCTGCAGGGGCATGGCAGGCATCCGCTGGGGCACACCCAGAGGCTCTCCAGGGGTCCTATGCCAGTTCATAAAGAGCTACCACCCAGACCCCCTGAAGGTCCCCACGTCCACCCAGGACCTCTCCGTTTCCCAGTGCCTGAAGGGATAATGCTGGTCTAGCAAGAGTCAGCTGGCCCCAGCTCGTGTCACAGCAGGTGTTCCTTATTGTGACACCCACCCCCATGGAGTACAGTATAGTATGGGGACTGTCCCCTCGGGACACTCAGAAATGATTTGCTTACAATCACATGGCTAAAGGGGCTAAAGGTCACTGCAGCCAGGATCCGACCTCCACGCCTCTGCTTCCAGGCCTTGTCTCCAGCTCAGGGTACGCGTTGTCCCGTTCTGACACCTCGCCCTCCGCCCACCCCTGAGCTGTGGGCTTCCCTGGACTGACGGGAGCCCTTGCCGGGTCGAAGCACATGGTGGACCTGCCTCCCTGTGAAACTCTCTCTCAACAGCGTGTGCCTGGGGCTGTTCCCGCAGGAGAGCTTGCACAGGACAAACTCAGCGAGCGAAGAGCAAACGCACACGGAGGGCCGGCGCTCAGCTCCGCGGGTTTTGTCTGACAGCTTGTCTGGGGAAACACGGGCAGATAGACCTGGAGGCAAACTCCCTCGAGGAGACTCCGGGTCTGCCTGATGGCGCGGATTCTGTCACAGGGACGGGGCTGCCTTTATCGGCCGGCATGATCATGGGTCACTATGGAAACGAGGCATCTATGGTGCCAGTACATTCCGACTGGGAACACTGGCCACAGGGCAAACTGCCATGGGTTTGGCCACTCAGGTGCCCAGGGCAGAGTGAGCTCATGCCAGCACTCCCACAGGGCCTGCTCCGACTCGCACGTGTCTCTGGGGAGAGATCTAGAGTCAGAGGTTCAGGCGGGGCTGCAGCTGGGCCAAGGGGTCATCGAAGGACCCCGAGCAAGCCCTTCATCACTCTGAACTCCCGAGCCTCCCCTGGAATGGAGTTACCTGACAGCTGTTTCCCAGGAGCACGCAGGTTTCCTGAGAGAGACGCTGGGGAGAGGACTTCTGTGTCTGCGGAGCTACGGCCCCGGGGCACCTCTGGGCCCCACACCATCCCCTCGGCTGTCGCCCTGCCCTCTGTCTCCCCACCGCACCATGAACATCTCACAGTTCCAGGGGTGTGTCTGATTCACCTCAGAAATCCCACACGTATGTGGCACGTGCCTCAGAAATATGTGCTGACGCACCTGCCACAGAGAGATTCTTGGTTGGGGAGCTGCTCCCTCCACCATATCTCATTTTAAAAACTCATCCTGGGACATGGATGGTGACGTGCTACACGCTGAGAGGGGAATGACCTTGACTTTCTGTACCTGAAGTTCCATATCAAGGGGAAAGGCCACTTGTGGGTCTCCCTGGCACCTCAGATTCATTCCAGCTTAACGGAACGCCTCTCCTTTCCACGCAGCACTTCTGTTTCAGTTAATGGCCAACTCGGTGCTCCTAGAGCTGTTTGGACTACTTTTTGGGCCGTAGGAAACACTTCAGCAGCGTGCCCCATCACACACACACACCCACGGTGTTAAGAAACAGCCCCTGCTCGGACACATGAGGCCCTCTCTTATTTCCTAGTCAATTCTGTTTGCAAAAGGAGGGCCGTGACTTGCAGAATTGATTTTGCAACCCACTGACAGATGTCAGCCTGCAATTTGCCCACCACTGCACTGCCCTGCAAGTCACAATCCACTGAGACGGGATGGCCCGGGGTTCTCTGGGTGCCGCCCACACTTCCACCACCCCCACCCCCGCACCATCTCTCCCCTGGAATAGTTCCACACCAGTCACAAAAGCAGCCAGGGTCATCCGCAGGCCCACTGTTGTGAGGGCGTTGCACACATTAACGCACTTCAACACGTAACAATTTGAGGGTATTTATACCAGATCGGGCCCCTTCCACAGATGAGGAAACTGAGGCCCAGAGAGGTTGAGCCCCTGGCCCTAGGTCACACAGCTGATGAGCAGTGGAACCAAGCTGGCTCCAGGCATCTGCCTCCAGAGCCCGCCCCTTTCTCCGACAGCACCGACCTGTCCCCATCTCCGCCGTCTCTCTCCCATGCCCCTAGAATGACAACCGGAACCCAGCCCTGAGCCTCTCCTGCTAACGTCCCTGAAGCCCGCTCCCCATCACCTTCAGGGTGTGGTCCATGCAGCAGCCCTGGCTGCCTGGTCCCTCCGGAAGCCTCCAGTCTGTCCCACCGCCTCTCCCACCCCGCCCTCTGCTGGGCCCCAGTATGGTCTCCAGGCCTCCATGCCTTTGCCCAGGTGGCCACCCATGCCTTGCATGCCCTTCCCGCCAAGCCCAACTCTCTCGGCCCCGTTCTCCATCACTGCCCCGCCCCAGGCACACGCACACTGTGCCTGCACCCCTTCGTGACACCAGCATCCAGATTGGAGTTCCTTGCTTCCCATCTCTGTCCCCACCTGCACTCCAGCTCCTGAGGTGGTGACCATGCATCGTCACCTCCCTATCCTTAGGCCAGAGCTGGCCCCCTGATATCTGGTACCAAGACTGCAGAAGTGACCTCTGCCCAAGCTCCCAGTGAGCACACAGCCCCCACATGTCACCCGGTGCGCTCACACACCCCCACCGGGTCCCTGCGGGAGCCTTGTGAGGCAGGCAGGGCGGGATGGGAATCCCATTGGACAGACAGGGCAGTGGAGGACCAGAAGGGCCACGTAACCTCGCCCCAGACCCCGAAGGGCTCTCCTGGCAACCCCCCTCCCCTACTGCATTTGCTCAACTACAGGGGCTGCTGCATCCAAACCAGGGGTGACCCCGCTGGGACCAGAAACAGGCACTGGGAGGAAGGAGGGACCACACCTGACTGGCGAGCTCCCCCTGCAGCTCTTGCAGCTGCTCCTGGGCCCGGAGAGAGGCGTTCCTTTCCTGGCACACGCGGGCACGCAGCTGGTCCACCTTCCGCAGCAGCCTCTGTTCCGACAGCTCCAGCTCCTGGATTCTGCAGCGGGAGGCAGGCAGCGCTTAGTGGGGCCACAGTAAACGTGGCCGAAGGTTTCACACACACCAGGCAACCTGTTGTTGTTGTTGTTGTCTGGCCAATTTAATCTTCTGACAAAGTTACATTTTGTGAAGTAGTTACACATGTCTTTCTAAGGATGATCTATAATACCTCAAAGACCTCTTTTGAGTAAGAAGGCAGCATGTGTTAGAAATCTTAACAGCATCCTCATCTCTAAGCCAACAATCCTGAGTCTGGGTGATACCAATTAAGGACTGAGCCTGAGCCTGAAGCAAACGTATGAATTTCTCTCCATGGCTCCTCACTTTACCAACCCAGGAGGAAACTGAACATCAGAGAGGCCTGGCAACTTGCCCAGGGTCACACAGCATCACAGAGCTCAGGCTGACTGAGTCTCAAACTCACACCCTTCACCCTGTTCTCCGCTGCTTCCCGTTTGAGCGACATTCCTGCAAATCTCTTCTGAGGGAGTGACTGGAATTCAGAAAAAACTTCCTGCTGTTAAACTAATCTGCATAACTTACGAAAGCGGGAAGTTGGAAATGACCTAATGTCTAACAGGGATGGCAAAGCCCCATGAAAGACTTTCTCTCATCCCAGGAGGCGTGAGGCTGTGCCCTAGTCTGCAGCAGCGGCCTGAGCACAGCCACGCAGAAAGGGGGAGCAGGAATGTGGGGGGGCTTGAAGAGGAAGTCTGGCTATGGTCCCATCGGGAGAGAAGGTGGTCCAGCACTTGCCTGTCACCTGACATCCAAGTCTCCTTTCTGTGCCAGCCTCACCTCTAGAACAGAAACCAGGAACACAGGGAGAGTGCACTCCCGGCCTACGTGGACAAGCTCCACCCACCGCCACGCCTTTCCCCAAGTCCACTCCGGTCACCTGCTCATTCAGGACAGACCTGGCTCCCCTGCGGGAGGGCACAGCTTTGCCTCCTGGCTCTGCCCCTTACCAACCATGGAGCCAAAACCAGGCTCACTTACCACTCTGACCCTCAGTATCTTTATCTGTCACAAGCAGAGGTGATTTTGCTCAGCAGGCTGTTGTGAAGATGAAATAAAATGATGCGTTATTGTTAATAATACGGCCAAGAGCCTCCTCTCCCACTGCAGCTCTGAGGCCCGGGGGAGGGCCTGGACAGTGACAGAAGGGAGTGTGGATTATAGTCAAGTCCCTTCCAAAGCCAGGGACAGGAGTGGCTCCAGATCAGTCAGTCACAGAGTCAGCTGAGTGCCTCTGACTGGTCACAACAAGGGGCGATATTGAAACGGGACAAGAAAAGCCTGTCTTTAGTTTCTGAGACCAACCTGGAACACTGACTGTAGACGGGGTTAATTCCGATACTGTCCCTACACTTAAACTACACAGAGAGTGACCAGTCTCCCCATGGCAGGCAGACTGACGGCCCGCCCACTGGACCCAGGCGTGTCACCTTCAAATGCACAAGAGACGGTAGGTGTGGCTTGACACGACCCTAGACTGTCTGGGTGGGCCCGAGCTGCAGCCACAGCTGTCCTCAAAGAGGGAGGCGGGCGGACGTGCCACAGAAGGTGAGGGCCATGCAAGATGCTAGGCTGCCGGCTCGGCAGATGCGGGGCCAGAGCAAGGAGCCCCGCTGTAGACGCTGAGGGGCCGGGACAGATCCCCCTGCAGCCCCTCAAGAGCTCGGCCGCCCACACCTGCCTGGGGCCAGGGAGGCCGCTTTCCCTTCCACCTGCTGTCTAAGCCGCCACGCTGGTGGCCCTTTGTTTATCAGCGGAGGAAAGGACACACTCGCAGACACAAAACAAACACTGAAGCACAGCGTGTCGCTGGTGAACCACGAGCACGAAACATTAACGGGCAGGGCTGCAAAGAGGGCCTGGGGCTGGGAGGCACCCTCTGGGACAGGGTCAATCTGTCCCCTCATGGCTGCCATTCTGGGCAGGCGGCCTGGGTTCAAGTCCCAGAGCTGGGAGTGCACCCTGACTTCTGAGAGCAGAGGACGCAGCCTGCATGTCCCCACAGGCGGCGTACCCAGGAGGCCCCCTCTAGGATGGCCTCACCCCAGGCCCCAGTCACAGAGGCCACTCCTCTCCATCACTGACAGTGCCCCAGGCTCTGTCCCCTCTCACACAGAGGATTCTCCTGTGGCTGGGGTTTCCCACCCACCTGCCCCAGGCCTGTGGACCTTCCGGTTTTCACTGCCAGTCTCTCTTGAGGGAGATCTGAATGCACAGCCGGGTGTAGGCTGATGACCCTGCTCATCTCTCCAGGGCTGAGGCCTGCCTTGTCCCCCACTCTCAGCCCCCAGGACTCACGTCAGGGGATGAACGGGCCCCCCAAATTCATACGTTGAAGCCCTAACCCCAGCGCCTCAGAATATGGCTGTATTTGGAGATGGGACCTTGACAAAAGCAGTTAAGGTAAAGCGTGCTCACTTGGGTGGGCCCTTATCTAAACTGATTCATGTCCTTATAAGAAGAGGGGACTGGGACACAGACACAAAAACAGGGACAGCCACCTGAGGACACAGGGAGAAGAGGGCCATCCATCAGCCAAGAGAGGCTTCAAAAGGAACCAACCAGCCACACCTTGATCTTGAACTTCCAGCCTCCCGAACTGTGAGGACATAGCTGTCTGTTGTTTAAGCGGCTCAGCCTAAGGAACTGGGTCATGACCATCACAGGAAACTAACCCAGCTTGACATGTGACTCCGGGGGAGTGAGAGCAGGTTCAGAATGGGGGGGGGGGGAGGCTGGATGGAAGGATGGATGGACAGACGAGCAATCACACAGAGTGCCACAGAGAATAACAAAATCATTGTTCTGAGATGTGGATTTCATCACGTGAAAAGCATTACACAGAGGAAAAAGGAACAGACATGGAAATAGACACTGAGTGACTTGTCTTCATTGAAATGGAGGGAAGTACAAGAAAATGGCACAGTCCCAGACAAATCCAAGACACTGGCTGCTGGGACATCGGTAAACCTGTCGGAATCGACCCCAGCCCTAACCTCCTGCGTGTCCATGCTGGGTTCTCCTCTGCCTTCCACGCAAAGCCCCAGCCCGTGTTGGGCCCGGTACCAGCAAACGACCAAGAGAGCATAGGCTTTGGAGAAAGACCTGAGTTCAACGCCAGACTCTGGGCCGTGATGGCTCCATCAGGGAAACAGCCCACGCCAGGAATTCAGATTCAGCAGTGAGGAGCAAGCCCCAGGCGATGGATGAGCTGCACGGCCAGACAGAGATGACAGGCGGCCAGAAACCAGATGCTGCCGAGAGCCACTCAATCCCTGTGGCCGGCAGGGCACACAGGGGCCAGGCCACCAGCAGGAGGAGCAGAACCACAGAGGAAGGCAAGAGTGTGACCACATGGTGGCCACAGGAAGAAATGTCCCCCAGGGCAGAAGAGAGGGGACAACACCTTTGCCTCCCCTGTCTTCCTCTCTCCAATGTCCCATCGGTGGGGCCTGGATGGAGGCCAGCGAGCCTGGGAGACCCGCCTGCAGGCTCAGCCCCCCGCCACAGAGAGAAGGAACCGAGGGGGCAGGTTGTGTGAGGTGGGGAGCCCAGGACCTCTGCCATAGACATGACTAACACCCCCTCCCCACACGGGCCTGACGCCCCAGAATTCACGAATACGCAAAGCAGCCCACGCCGCATACTTACCTGCTCCTGAGCCCAGACTCTGACCTCACGTATTTGTCCACAGCGGCCAACAGCTTCTGCTCGGAGGATTCCAGCTGCTTCCTGAGGATCCCCGTGTCCATGTCTGGGCTTCTCCTGGATGCGGCTTCCGGAAGACATCCCTGTTCCTCCTCGCTGTCATCTGCGTCCTGGAAGATCCAGGCTGTGTCGATCTTCACGTCCACATTCATGACATCAAACCTGTCGCTGCTGGGCGCTCTGACAACGTAGCTGAATGTTCTCTCGGAGCGTCCTGTGGCTGCCGGCTCCATCCCGGCATGGTCCACGGGTCAGGACTTAATGCGAATGACCGACTCTCGGGAGGCTTCGTGGTGGGTGCAGCGCCTTCAGATTGTGCAGGAAAACGTCCCTTGGGGAGGGCAAGAAGAGGTGGATTATTTATGAGTGGGGGACTCGGGTTTCTTGGGCACAAATGTCATGCAATGTGAATGAGGGCCTCTCAGGTTGCAGGCCAGCGTGCCGGCACTCACCCAAAGCAAGACAGTGTCGCCGGAAATCACTTGGAATTAAAGGCCTGATACTGCGTCCAGGGAGGTAAAAAAGAGCTCCAGGCAGGCCCATCAGCGTGCTACGGAGTCTCAGCAGCGAAGCTCAAGTTGACACCCATGAGGAATGAGGCCTAAGCCAGCTTTTCTCGTGCAGCAAACTGTCATCGGGGAACTTCCCTTCGCTAGGCGGGTCCCTCCCACCTCGTCCCACTCCCTGGTAACCCTGGGAGGTGGGCATCAGCATGCCCATTTCACGGACGGTGGAACTGGGGCTCTGGGAGGTGGGAGGAGTGGCTTGTCCCAGCCCCTAGACAGGAAGGGGCGAAGTCAGGGTTCAAATGTGAGTCTGACTACAAAACCTGAGAGGCAAGAACTGGAGGGAACCAGCCTGGGGCTTTCTGGAGCAGGAGGCCTGATCGACAGCTGACTGCAGGGAACGGGCCCAGAGAAGCTGGCGTTCTGGCTCTCTCCTGGAGGAGCAGCTGAGGGAAGGCGCATCCTTCCCCTCCCCTCTTCCCTCCCACAGGTAAAAGGCAGAAGCCCCTTCATTCCTCGGAAGGAGCCCTCTGGAGCTCAGGAAGACGGGAAGGGGTGTGGCCTGCCCTGGGTGGTCGGTCAACCAGCTGCCTGTGCTTCTTGGGGATGGGGACCTGGTAGGAAGGAAGGCAGGGACTTTGCCGGGGAGCAATTATGAGGATGGGACCCTGCCCCCAAGGGAGGCTGAGGGTAGTCACAGGAAGGACAGCTGTGGAGAGCAGGCACCTGGAGCCCCCGTTTGAAATGTAAGAGCCCCAGATGGCGGATGGAGGAAGGCGGGAGGGGCCACAGCTGCACCATACATGGGGCTGGAATGGGGGCACATAGTTTGGGGTCTGCAGAAGCCTCCAAGAATTCTGAGACAACCTCCAGGATGGGGACCCCACTGGCAGGTTGGGATCTCCACTCTCTCTGGCAGGCCTCTAGCAGGTTCTGGGTAAATGCGAGGCAATGACAAACACAAGCAGGCAGGATTCCTGCAGGTCACACACTGGTTCCGGGAGCGAGAGGAGGGGCGAGCAGGAGCCGTGGGCCCTGCGACCCTCAGCCTGCAGGACGGCAGGACCAGGACGAAGACTGGCCAGGAGCTCGCTGAGAAAGGAGTGGGCTCGCACTAAGGCACGGAGTCCCGAGCTCCCCAGCCCCACAGCCCACCCCCCGCCCTCAGTGAAACACCTGACTCCGCCCTCCTCTGCCCGGCTCTTCGCTGGCCTCGCTGGCCAGGTGTGAGGGTGCAGAAGCCACTCCACACATGTAAGGAGCTGCACCGTGACCGACCCCGTGCCAGGAGCCCAGCAGGGCACTCCCCTCACCCTCCCAGGAGATCTGCAGTGAGGAGGAGGGTGGGGTTGGGCAGAAAGTAACCGACAGAAAGTGACCTTGGGTTCAGTTGACCTTGTAGCTCTGCTCCCCTGAAAACCACCCACACACACACACACACACACACACACACACCCCCCATCGGCTGTGTTACTAGGCAACCACGACAACAACCCTGAGGGGGTGCACCTCACCTGGGCGCAGAGGGCTGTGGCTGCCAGAGCCCTGAGCTTCCCTGGGAAGATGGCTCTTGGAACCCAGCCTGTCCCTGGCGGGGATCTTGGAAGCGATGTCTGCGACTGTCACAAGAAATGTTGGGGACTTTTGGTGTTCTCAGCCAGGGCAGCTCCCATACCTGCCTGTGTGAGCCTCGTGCCCTCACACCTGAGCTGTCTCAGGGAATAGTCCCTGGTTCCGGTGGGCTGTATGGTCCCCTCTGAGGATGCCTCCCGCCGAGGGAGCAGCAGGTTCACCTGCTGCGTCTCCTGCCAGGGCTCGGGAGACCTGTGGGCCTGTCCAGTTGTGCCCAAACAAGCCCTCTTGTGAGGCACCGCATGGGGACCGTCCCCCGACCCCGCAGCTGAAAGACTCAGAGTGGCCAGGCCTCTGCCAGCGCCCACAGCAGGGAGGCGTCAGAGCTGGGAGTGGACCCGGATGGGTCTGACTTCAAGTCCACACCGTTCCAGCCCTATTGTGTGTGCGGGCAGGCAGACAGACAGATGGACACTGGAGAACACGAGGACCACGCTGCTGCACCCTCTGGCAGCAGGGAAAGGGTGGACACTCAGCGCCATAGGAACCACTTCCCAGAGACCCGGGCGTGCCTCCTGGGTGTCTCCCGAGCGTCCTCCGCCCCAGAGAAAGCAGATGTGCTTTCATCACCTTTCCTTGCTGCGTGGCTCCCCCTCCCGTCCCCACCTGGAGTGCTCAGATGAGTTTTTTCCAAGCAGAGGCATCAGCTCATTCACATTTGGCCACTAAATGTTGTTAAGTCCTGGGGGCTGGTGCAGCGGGTGCCTTGGGTTTAAATTTCCAAAGAGAAGGGTCATCTCTCAGCTGTCCTGCTGCATCTGCTCCGAGCTCCCGGTCCTTTGCTGTGGCTGCAGCGTCCCTCCCCCGCTGACCGGCCTGCCCTTTCTGTGCCTGTCCACGTGTCCTTCCCCATCCTCGGGTTCGCCCTTCTGAGAACTTTCAGCTCCTCTTCTGGCTCCCTCGCCCGCTGACTCCATCCATGGCCTGAACTTCGGTCACGTTCCTTTTCTCCACGGCTCTTCTCACCGGCTATTCTCACAACGGCTCTCGCAGGCCACCAGACACAGGGCGGGCACTTCCTGTCCTTGGGACCCGCCCATCCCCGCCCCTTCCAACACAGGCCCGGCGGTCCTTCCCTTCACCCTCACTGCCTTCTAGTGCGCTGGGTCTGGTCTGATTCCAAGTCTCCCTTCCAGAGGTTTGGGAGGCGGCAGACGTGTGAGCAGGACCCTTCCTCTAGAAGGGCTCCCCCAGCCGCCCGCCCACCCTAGGACAGCAACAGCTACAGCACCTGAAAGTACCCTCTCCAGGGTCCCTCCTGGACTCGGCTCTCACCAGACGGCACCCTGGCCTCCTTGGCTGCCCTGCTCTGTCCTTTCTCCTGGGAGGCTCGATTCAGGGGCTGGTCTCCCGAGGTCGGGGGGTGGGGCCCCTTCTTCGCCACCGAGGCCATCAGAGAGGGACCTGGTCTCAGACTACAGACCCTCCAGGGATCACTGCACATCCCAGCACCTCTTCCTCGGCAGCCTCTTGGAATTGAAAACCAAGATGCAAAAGAGCCCCAGTGTGGCCGAGTGGGGGCCGTGTCCACCTCTCAGTCCTCACTCCACACGGCACCAGGCACTGTCCTGCTCGGGAGTTTGTCCAGGTCATACCATGACAGCGATGGAACCCGCAGCTTCTCCCTTGGACATCCCAGTTCCCTGGGGCCTGCCCTCCACAGTGGGTGAGGCTCCAGCCCCGCCCCCCACTCTGGCCAGCCACTGCTGAATCTCCGCACACAGGTCTGGAGGGCTTTGGAGACTGGGCTGGACTTTGGTTCAGGCCACAGGGGCACTGGCAAGTCACTCTGGCTGGCAGATTCTGGATGCACAGGGCACAGCTCACAGAGACATATGTACACAGTCCGTGCCCCACTGGGCACGCACGCCTTGGCCAGGGGAGGCTCACAGTACAGGGACGCAGGCTGTCCCCAGAGAGTGAGGACGCCGTCCCATTGCACAGCTTCCGCTAATTGCACTTAGTTTCCCGGTATTCAGGTCTCTGCCCCTCGGGCTCGGGAAGGTCCATGGTGGGGACTCAGATGTAGCCCCAAGCTTGACAAATTCCCCCTCGTCCCTGCGGAGGGCCTGGGGCTCAGCCAGGACCCACCATCGGTCCAAAGGCTCCCCCTTCACGCTGTTGTCAAGTGCTTGTGAGTTCCAGTTCCAGGCTCTGGGCTTAGAGTAGCTTTTCTGTTGAGTTTGGTCTGAGTGGGGTTGGGGCTGCCACCAGGACTCAGCTTATTCCACGTGCTCTTTTTCCACCCTGTGGGACGGACGGAAAGCAGTTTGATATCACACAAGAACCCAGGGTTAGAATGGTGGGAGGGGCCCAGCTCACGTGCCCCCACCTGCCCCAACTGCTGAGCTGGGCCCCTTGAGGGGCGCTCCCTGCATCCAGGGCTCCGAGAGTCTACCCTCCAGCCCCCACCCTACCCCCGCTCCCAGTCTGACGGCACCTGGCCTCCATCCTTGGCTCACTGCACAGACACTGAACAAATATCAACCGCGTCCCACTAGGTACAAGCGCTGACCTAGGCATGGGGCCCAGATGCTAGCAGGCAGAGCCCTTGAGGGCAGGGGTCAAGCTGAGGGCACACACAAGGACATCAGGTGGGGACACAGCATCAGAGCTCGGCCCGGGGTTCCAGGCGGCTGGAGGATGTTTCAGGCACCCCAGAGCTCACCTGGCTCTCACTCTGGGCTGGATTCGGGGGCGGGACTCTAGACACTAGGGGCCCTGGCAGACCCCTGCCCCAAGGTTGGGGCTCAGAACAGGGAGAACAGGGACCGGCCTGACAACAGAGGTGAGCTGGGAGTGAGACACACCGGCCCAGAGACCAGGGCAGACCAGCTGCCTGAGGGTGCCCCTTGTGGTCCCTGGGCCCAGCGGGGCATCTCAACCAGGCTAAGGATCAGGCAGAGGGTGGGGAGGGGCTAGGGCTCTCTACACAGGCCTCCTGGGCAGTGGTGTGCAGGTCACGGACGCCCCTCAGCCTCCTGCTCCTGCAGACCCCGACCCTGGCCGGAAGCCCACTCTGGTGTGGACCCCATGGCAATCGGGCACTCCAGGAGCTAAAGCCAATGTGGAAAGAACCTCAGGGGAAAACCATGAATCCCCTTTTCAAGATGAAATACAACAGGGGGGCCGCAGGGGGCGTAGTCATTTCTTCACAAAGCACTCCCCTGTCCCCTGCCCCCGGGTCTGGAACCCACCAGGGACCCCAGATGCCTCGGCCAGAGAGGCCAAGCCTCCCCACACCTCGCCCCCAGGAGTGGCACCATCTGCGCAAGGGGGCACACTCCTTTGTAAGAAGTTGTCATTTTGATCTGAAAAGGAAAGGATACCAACCCGAGTTCCTGGCTCACGGGAGTCATCAAGGCCACAGAATGAATGCTAGTGAGAAAAACAAAAAAAGGAACAAAAACTATAAAATAAGACCAAAAGAAAATGAGGCAGAAAAGAAAAGAAAAGGAAAAAAGACGTAAGCTACGTAGTCTGGAATTCAGTGACAGCATTTCATCAGCACTTCAACACTGGGGTCAGGTTTGGAAGGAGGGACGGGACGCAGCGGGGTTCAGGGGCTGCTGTCGCCTGGGAAAGCCACCACAGGGCAGTGGGTGAACCCCAAACATCCGTGGTTTTGGACGAGGGACATTTACACCAGGGACCAGCGCTTGGCGGGGCTGGGATGACGCAGGGAGCCCACGTAACAGAAGGACCCTGTTGGTCGGCCTTGGTGGCCCCCACCCAAGGGTCTGACAGATTCCACTCCAAGTCACGGGTCCGCAGTCGAACCTGCCCGACTCCAGCCCTGCCAGGGCTCCCTCTCCCAAGGGCATCACTGTTTTAAACTTTTTCTTTAAAAAGAAAAAATGGCAGGGAAAAAAGGGCCTTAAAGGAAGGAAAAATTGTACGGGTCGGTTTGAGAGTGGGTTTTGTTCCTTAACTTGTCCGTGACTTGCTTGTCCGAAAGGCATTGCTGCCCATTAGGTAACATGCCGCCTCATCACCTGTGGCTTTTACAAATAGTTCTCCCGGGGGGGTTTTTTCCCACAAAAGAACATAAGAGCTTCCCAAGAATATTTATTGAAAAAATTAAAATGTAAACAGACAGCCAACTTTGAAACAAGTTTGGCAATCACTGTCAGTGACAGCTGAAAGGGGGGGAGCCTAAGGAATGACCTCACTCTTCACCCTCTACATGGGGAAACTGAGGCCCAGGAGGGGGAAGGACTGGCCAAGGCCACCAGGGGTGTGACAAGGAAGAGGTCGCTGATCCCTGACAATGGGGGCCAGTCGTGCCCACGGGGAAATGACAGGGACGCGCACGCACCTCTGAGAGCCACAGGCCTAACCACGAACCCGTGCACTCTGGTGCCCACCTCGGCAGCTCCTCTCTGCGAGGAGAGGGGACAGGCCCGCCCACAAACATTTCCTTGGAGAAGAGCGAGAGCCACATAGGGGTCCAAGCGTTTCCCAGGTGTTCTCCCTGCTCAGGGCTTAACCCCCCTGACCCTAAAATTTCTGTCAGCGAGAACAACTGTGGCCTGCTTTAGTCTTTTCTGTGTCATATTTTGCTCTGTGGCCCATTCTGCAGAAACAGGTGTGACGCTGGCTGGGCGACAGGGGAATCCACCCTGGTGGCCACCTGGTCAGAGTCTTGGGCTCGGACATCCACAACCTCAATCTCCTTTAACCTCATGGAACCCATTCGGCGGTCAGCACCGCCCTAGCAGAGGAGGCGTGAAGCTGCCCCCTCGCAGGCGGGAGCAGAGGGGTGAGCCCCCAGGGCCTCAGAGCCCACCTGCGGCGAAGCCAGGAGAGGAGGCTGGGCACATCTGTCTGCAAAGCCAGTTTATCCCAAGAAATTCTCGAAATTACACTGGAGATCCCCTTGGGTCCTCAAACCTAGAAGGTTTGGGGGCGAGGACATCTGGCAGATGTGACCCAGGTTGCTGGCCAGAGAACTGGCCCCAGGGCCCCACCCCCGGGACCCCTCCCGCCGTGGCCCTCTGCTGCCCTCCTGAGGACACCCCGGGCTGCGCAGTCCTGGAGGCCCAAGGCTCCAGGTGACTGATTCTGCCAGAAAGCAATCTCACCTGCCTGAGGGTGAGAAGAGGCAGCTTCCAAAGCTGGGGCAGCAGCAGAGAGCCACACCCACCCTGTGGGCATGTGTTTGAGTTCCGCCCTCCCCTGTCCCCCCGCCAGGACAGGGCAGGCTGGCACCTCATTTCTGCAGAGCCCTGAACCGGGCCCTCTGGTGGTGCTGCTGCTTTGCCCAAGTCGGCTTCCTCACTCACAAGATCCACCTCAGACATCGGGTCCCACATGTGCCCTCCCTCCTTTCTCCCGAGGTGACCACATATCGACCTTCAGGACTCAGCCTGGGGTCACCTCCTGGGGCACGCTGTCCCCCACTGACCCTGCAGAGGGGGCTCGAGCCCTTTACCTCTCCCACACCACCAGCTCACTGCTGTGACATGAAATGTGTAACGATGGGCTTTTTCTCTACTCATGTGTTACTCACTCTGCAGCATTTGGCGACACCCCATCCCGTGGGAAGAACTGTCTTGGACAAAGAGAAGCCTACCAGCTGGTGCCTGCCCTAATGACCCCATGGCCCCCAGGCAGAGGGACAGGAGGGGGCGTCGGGACCAAGAAGCCACCCAGGCATGGTCCTGAGTAGGACTCACCCACCTGCCCGGACCAACGGCTTGGCCGGGGGGCCGGCAGGGGGGCTGTGGCATCCCTGGAGACCCGGCCGCCCACTCCCAGCTGTGGGACCTCCGACGAGGGTCTGAACTTTCCTCGGGCTCAATTTCTTCTCCCACAAAACAGTAACATTGTGGGGAGACAAACAGGGCCAGGCACCGCACAGGACAGGCCAGCCTGGCTTCTTTCTGCTCCGCAGGGAGAGGACTTCTGGGGCCGCACAACTGGCCTTGGCAGATCGAGGTCATTGAAGGTGAGCGAGTCCCCAGGAGGGAACCAATGTCTGTGGCAGGTTTGTTGCTCAAAAAGAGGGTCACTGCATCCTCTGAAAAAAGGACACCCCACACAAAGCTGGTCCCAAACTGCACTTTTCTTCCCTAGAAAAGGGCTCAAAGCAGCCTCTTGTTTCTTGGACATGCCGATTTGGGGGCAGAGGCGGAGCACACAAGGGGCGTTGGTGGGGACAGGGCCTGACCTTGGGCAGGAGGAGCAGGTGGGGGACAAGTGCCCAGGCCCACACCTCACGGGCACACACGGAGCAGGAGCCGGGCTCCGGCCACTCACCTTTTCCTCCAGTCCCTTCAGGTGCCGCCTCTGCAGCTCCAGCTTGTCCTCCAGCTCCCGGACCCTCTGAAAGACACCGGGCTGCAGGTCAGAAGCAGCCTCCCGGGCTCTGTGCTGCACTCTTCCTGGCCTACCGGGCAGCGGGGCAGGGGTCACGGGGCACACACCTAGTGGGCAGCCTGACTGGCTGGTCGACACGTACAGGCCAGCATCGCCTGCCCCCACCCCCAAACCAAGTTCAAGGGCCTCCAAAGGAATTCTGTTCTGACCTCAGTCACTAAGACTGATTTTGCCTGTTCCGGAAGTGCATGGAAACAGAATGAATTGCATGGTGTGTGCCATTAAGACAAGGTCTCTGTAAAACACCAACATCAGGACTGGACCAAGACTTGGAGGTGCCCTGGATGGATGGTTGGTTTGCAGCGGCACCGAGTTCTGTGCTTCTATTGAGCTGGACCCTGGGAGGGGGCGGGGACAGAGGAAGTGGAGGGGTAGGCATGGCTGCAGCATCCACGCCAGACTGACCCTAACCCTAACCCTCATTGAGCCTCACTGTCCCTGCCTGCATTGCTGTTCCCACTCAGTGTCGGCGTGAGCTTCACTGAGCCCCTCCTACCCCAGGTGCCAGCCCTGGCCCGTCTGCCCACACTGGACCACAAGCTTTAAGAGGGCAAGTGCAGGGCACAGAGATCATGGAAAATTACAAACCAAGGTGGCGTGATGAGAGAAGCAGGCGATACATTTGTGGAGGTCCGCGTGGGCCCTGAGGGCTCAGGATGTCGGGCTAAGCAACCCAGACTTTATCCTCTGGGCAATGGGGAGCCAACGAGGGTCTTCAGGAAGGGGTGGCGCTGCGCTGTGTGTTCAGAAGCGGTGCATTGGGGGAATGGGATGGCAGGGAGAGGGACAGGGTCCTGGGAGGTATTGCAATGGCCTGTGGTACCAGCAGATGTCTCTGCAGGCCAGTTGGCGCTAGGCCATTGGGCACCAAGGTGAGGTGTGCCCCAGGGACCCAGTGCGTGGGGAGGAGGGGAGTGGCCCTGGGGGGCGCTCTCACCTGCTGGGCCTGCTGCAGCAGCTCCATGCGCTCCCGCAGCACCTGGCTGTCGAACTCCCGGCTCTGCCTCAGGATCTGCCGGCGCACCTTCTCCACAGAGGCCTGCAGGGCCTCTCGCTGGCCCTCGCTCAGTGCCTCGTCTGCCCTCCGGCCTGGCTCCTGCTGCAGGGCGTTGTACAGCGTGGCCTCCAGCTCCTGGATTTTCTGAGCGGCCCAAATCACACAGACAGGGGACAGTCACAAAGGGGTGACAGGAACAGCCAGTGTCCCGGCCAGGACCCCACAGCCCAGTCGGGCAGGGGGACATGTGGGGCCTGAGCAGAGCAGCCAGCAACCACAGCGCGGGGGTGAGGGAGCTCTGGGCACACATCTCTGAGAATGTGGCTTCCTCGAGCCAAGGGCCATAGAACAAATAATCACAACCCACCCCCTGTAAACTGTGTGGTTCAGCCGGTCCTTATCCCTGGCTTCCGACTTAACCCCCCGAGCTTGGGAACACATCCCCCTTTACGATGGGGGCGGAGGGGGGTCCGTCTCAACTCACTCACTGTTGGTTTTCAGCCGGCTACTTAGGAGGCTGTTTTACCCCAAAGCAAATAGTGGCCATGTTCTAACTGTCCCCTGTACCCCCCAAAAGGGGGACAGACACACTTTGTTAGCAGGGTGTCAGAGATTATTGGCCAGCTGGAGGACCCCAGGGAAGCTCAGAGTTTAATCATCAGAGGGGCTACTTCTATTCAACTTCACAGCAAGACACAAATACAGTTATCTGTCAAAATGTCTAGTGATGAAAGAGAGGACTTTCTTCTCTGCCTCCCTAACCCTACCCATGTCCCTCCCTAAGGGACAGCCACTGTCCTAAGACAGCACAGAGCGGCCATCAGCTCAGATGGAAACTGACAAGAAGAGGCCAGAGGGGGTTTGAGGCGGAGGGTCAGTGCAGGTGACCCTCTGTCACTGTGTGGCCACCTGCCCCTGCAGCCACCTCTGGCATCGGCAGGCTGAGCTAACTCCCTGCAGGAGCTCTGGGCCCACCCAGCCAGGGCTGAGCTCCACCCACGGGCATTACCACTATCCTCTCTCTACCCCAGCGGTCCCCCCGGGGAAGTCAGCTGGTGGGAGTCCGTTCCCTGGCACGCAGAGGGGCCCCGTGTGGGTAGCACATGGAGCAGGAGTCTGCCTGCCTCTGTTGGCTCAGCCCCTCCCATTCAGTGTCCCAGCCACTCGGGGATCCCTGTGTCACCAGCTGCCAGCCGGGACCCCAGCACCCAGGTCCGGAAGCTCCACTGTGGGCCTGCCCGGTCTCAATCGGCTCAGTCACAAAGGAACGCACGCGTGCCCCTGCTGGGCGTTCTCCTGCCCAGCTCATGGCACTGCCACCCTCTTGGAAGACATATTGCCCTGCAGGTGAAGTCAGCCCAGCGCTGTGTGGGAATGCCAGTCCCATCCCGGGCCTGAAATCCTGCCTCGGGCCCGGCACCGTCTGCAGGTGCGAACGCAGCAGGATGGGTACGCAGAGGGGCCGCCCGGCAGGACCAGACCTCTGAGGTCCCCGGGGCCCTTCTGCATGGGGTACTTAGGCTGCAGAGGGTGCACACCAAGGTTTCCAACGTGTGCTGGGAAATAGGTGTCTTAGAAGATGTCCCTTGGGAAGAGGGCCCCAGGACCCAGTGGCCTCGGCAAATCGCTCGCTGACGTTTCTCTTCAGCTCAGCCCACGCTTTAGCACATCAAGGACCCACTAGTCCTTAGAGGTTTCCAAACTCAGCGAGCTGCATTCCCCACCCCACTTTTTTGGCCTGAAGTTCCTGTAATGTCTTTTGAAATCCCATTCCTCAGACTTCTGGGGAAACTCTAGGCGAAGGCGGGGCTGCATGACAGAAAGGGTGTGGAGTGAGGGGAGGGGGAGGCTGCAAGGACATTTGCAATAGGGGCAGACTGCACAGAATGAAGGAGAAACCACAGGCGTGCGAGAAGGCGAGCTGAGGCTGAGCGTGTTTCCGTTTTTAAATCGCCCTTAAACACAGTTCTACCATGGTCCGCCCAGAGGTGAGGCTGCGAGGGAGGAGGCCAGGTCTTGGGGAGGGTCAGTCCGTTCTGACCTCTGGTCCTCCTGGGACCACTCAGGCCACAGAGCTAGGACAACAGGGCCCAGGGTCACTCAAGATGTCCAGCCTCACGCCCCAGAGCTTCTGTCTGGGCTAAGCCCCAGCAACTGCTCTGTCTCCTGGGAGATGCTCCTGGAAATGGGGTGTGGGAATATTTCCAGTTACTGGCCACATTTCTGAGGCATAAACCCATGTTGCAAACTCTTTTAACTACGAGGGACCTGGGCAGAGACTGGCTCCGGCCTTTGTGGACTGCCCTGCTTCTTCCTGCAAGGGGTGGCACCGAAGTCCAAATCCTCGCCACTGTGGGGACATCCTGGACAGGCCCACCACCTCATCACCTCACCCCGCCACCCCAGGAAAGAATTTCCCTCTGGAATTTGAATGTCCTCAAAGCCCTATGACCCATGAAGCTGCACTTGATCATTTACGGCAGTCACCAGGACCAATCTTGTGGCAAAAATACAATATTGCAGAAGGCTGCAAAATAATTTTTGTTCTGATGGCCAGCCGGCCCCCAGCCATTGCTTCAGCTCCGTGTCCTTCCAGGACAGTCTCTCGTTCCTATTGGTGGGAACACTTGTTTGAGGTTTTAAAGATGAATAAATATTTAAGCATAAACACATATAAGAAGGACAGGTTTCTCTCACTCGTCTGAAATGATTACTAGAATGGAACAAGCGTGTCTACAGAAACCGCCGCACTAGCAGATTTTGAAAATCAGAGTGATTTGGAAACATCGACAATTTCTCTGCGGAGTCATTCCCATCACAATGGGAAGGTGGGGTTTTCATGGCTCCCACACGGTGCGGGCAGGACCCTAAACCCAGTCTCAGCCTCGAAGGACAAGTGCGGGCCCTACCAGGTGGGCCTGGTCCAGGGCCTGCTTCCTGTAGTCCAGCTCCTCTTCCAGGTAGCCCTTCTGCCGGCTGAACAGGGCCTGGAAAAGGGGAGGTGCCCGAGGTCAAGAACAGAGTGAGAACCGGCCCAGCGTGGCTCTTCAGAGCCACCTACTCCCCTTAGCCACAGTGACAGTCTCCCCCAGTTGGGGGCGTGAGCCTCAGGTGAGAAGGGGTGGGTGGTGTGCCCTGCTGGCTCCCTGTGGAAGCCTCTCTCGGAGCCTACCCCCGCTCTCAGCTTCCTTCCTCGTAGGCTCTGCCTGCAGGGAGGGTCCCCCCACAATGACCTGGTTCCCAAGCCCGGATCTCAGGAATCCTTCTCTGTTCCTCTTGCCGCCTCCTGGTGGCTCCTGAAGACCATTTAAACAGTTCCCAGATGCAGCTTTTCCGCCCCCCTAAGGATGTCACCCACTCCATGGTGTGCTGATTAGGGTCACTGCCCTAGGCTCCCGCCCCACCCTCCAAGTCCCACTCCCAGTCCCCCAAGCTCTGTCTCTCCAGGTCGCAAATCTCTTTCCAGTGTGAGTATCAGGGATTCGGGGCTGGAGCTCATATACTGTAGCCGCTTGATTTGCTAGACGAGGAAACAGAGGGTCCGAGAGGACCAGGGCCTTGTCCCGGATGCCCAGCTGCCTGGTAACAGGTAGGACTAAAGGCCCAGGCCTGGCATTCCAGCCCAGGGCTCATTCCACACCGCATGCGGCTCCAGGCCTATACTGTTCCTTCCACCCGGTCCAGGCCTCTCACATCTACTAAGAAAATTCAAACTGGTCTTTGAAGGCTCAGCAACTCTCTCCTGACATCCCCGTCAGGGTGAGCTGGCACCCTGCCCTGTGCACCCGCCCACAGCCGCCTGGTAAATAGCCACCCACAGGCACCTGCAGGGGCCCAGCACTGCACAAAAAACTGGTTGGTTCCCTGGGGTCCTTCCATCCGGCAGCCCATGGCAGCAGAGGCTAGAACCCCATTTGTCAGTGAGGAAACTAAGGTCCAGTGTCTTTCCTGGGCTCTCACAGCCTGTAAGGCAGGCAGTGCAGATTGGAGCCCTGTCTCCATGCCCCCAGAGCCACTAGGCCGAGCATCTCTGCATCACAAATGTGCCTCTCCTGGTGTCACGTGGCATGTGGCTGTCACTCACGAGCACACGGCCCCATGGGCTTGCAGCAGGGGCCCTGCTTACTTGGTACTGAACCCCTATACCAGGCTAGGAGAGCAGAGACTCCCAAAATATACGGTAAGTGAATAACAAAGTGCATGGTTGATGATCAGTTACCCAGACCGACGCCAAGACAAAAGCAATAGAGACACTTGCACATAAATAACAAGGAAGCAGGTGCGAGTCTCCCCGGGGTGGTCCCTGCCTCCTTCAGCCCCCTCCCTCCTGGAGGTCGAGCCTCTTACCTTTTCCTTCTCCAGGTCCAGCATCTTCTGGGTCAGGGCCGCCTCGGTCACCTCTATTTGCTTCAGCCACTGGAAAAGAGCAGGGACAGAGGAGCAGCCATGAGGCTGGGCGTGCAGGGGACTGCCTCCTAGACAGGGTCCCTGGCTGGGGCAGGAGCCTGACTGGTGCACGGAGGACTCGTGCGTGGAAGGAAGGCCCCATGTGTGGGCATCGGTGACCCAGCAGCTGGGCAGCAGGGGTCACCGTGGCTCCTCTGCCCGGTGCTATGCTGGTGGCTCCCTGCCTGGGACCTCACCCAGCCCCCAACAGCCACCCCTCAGAGCAGCAGCACTGCCCCGGTTACCAGGGGATGACGACGTGGACTTAGTCACTTGTCCCAGATCACGTGGGCTGGGAGCAGGGGTTCTGAACCCAGTCCTCAGCACTACCCCTCTGTAGGCCCCCGGGGCATGTCTCAGCAGCTGGGTGTACCCTGGGATGCAGGCAGAGTGGAGGTCCAGCCAGGCAGGGGTGCCCGCTGTGAGGGCCTGAGTGTCCCCCATGTACTGAGTACCAGGGCGCACCTGCCAAGGGGTGACGGGAGGCAGGTCTGCAAGTGAGTCCTAGTGAGGAGCCCACCTGAGAGATGGGAGGCAGTCCACAAGGCTGGGTGCCCAGGCCTGCGGGGGATGTTCGGGGGCCTGGGCTGGACCTCAGGCAGGAATGTGTGTTGCTAAAGCCAGCAGACGGCCTCCCTGCCCCCTACTGCCTGGGGGTCCTGCCCCTTCCTGACACCTAGCCCCCCCAGCTGCCCGCTGCTCCTCCTCCTCCTGGAGCTGTTGGTTTCCTAGGAACCCTGCCCTTGGCCATCCCCATTCATCTGCCCCCCCCCCACACTGCTCTCTCTGTCCCTCTGAAATGTGTCCCCAGCCCAGCCCACCCACCACAGGCCTCCCCAGACTCCCTTCACCCAAACCCTGACTCTGGGGCCAGCCCCACCTACTCTCTTCCCATAAGTTGTCACCACCTCCCCTCTCAAAGCCTCCCACCACGCTCCACCCCGTTGCCCCCACCCCACTGCTCCCGCCCGGCTCAGGCCTGCTCTCAGCCACAGGCTTACACAACGTCTCTCTGCCAGCCCCCCAGCCTGTAGGTTCTCTCAGAAACATGCATCTACCCCTGGACCTTCCCGTCTCATCTCCCCATTCTTCCTGACAACCTCCGGCTCACACACAAGCCAAGCTGCCCTTCACCTCATCCTTCACCTCGGCTCTTGCATGTGCTGGCTCTCTCGCCTGGACTGCCCCAACCCTCCCAGCTCCACTTTCAGCCCCAGGCCTTCCGAAGCCTGCTGCTGTCTCCTCTCAGTGCCAGGTGGCCTGTCACCCTGTGAATGCCTGTCACAGCACTCACCTGACAGGTCAGTCTGGTTTCTGTCTCCCTCCCACACTAGCCCTCCAAAAGCAAGGACCACATGGGTGCATTCTGTTCTATTTCCCTCCCCAGGAAGAGGCAGCTGTCTGACATTGCTGGACCAAGGGCGATGTGTGGGTGTGGAGGCCCCGGGGTGTGTGCTGGCCTCATGAGGGAGATCAGTCTTGATAAAGCTATGGTCCCAGAGGTTCCCCACGAACATCCCAGCGCACCTGGTCCCCAGGGTGACCCCAGGGCCAGCAGCAGAAGCAGATTTGGCTGAGAGGGTGTGCAGTGTCTTGGAAACAAGTAAGCCTGTTTTTGGCAGGGGGAAAATATTTCATTTTTGATATCCCAACATAAGTAAGTGGTCAGAAAGTGAATAAAACTGAAATGGGAAAAATCCAGTTTTAAGTTACTGTGACAAGCTACTCTCAGAAATGGGTTTTATAAAACGTAATGTCAAGTTCCCCCTATTGTTTAAGGACAGATTTGCTGTGTGTATGATGCATACAACGGAAAACCTCAACAAGTCCTTTCCAGCACCTGGGAGAGGAAGTGAGAACAGAAACTCGGGTGTGAGCACCCTGGGCATGCAAGGTCGTGACTTCCATATCAAGGAGGCTCCCATGTCTGTTGGGCCTCATTCTAGGGGTTAGAACTGGAATGCTCATATTCTGCATCTCCCCAGCAGGGGGCGAGGGAAGGGACCCCCCCGCCACCTTCCCCAAACCCCAGGGCAGAGGTGAGCCAGCCCCCCACCAGCTCTCACAAGCCCACCTGGGCAGGGTCTGATCCCCAGATCTGAAGGGTGGGGCTCCCTCCTCTGAACCCAACTTGTCCTGCAGAGAAGGGTCCCAGGACCGACTCCAGGCCAACTGTTAGAGAGTTTGACCATGCCGCATGCCTAAGCCACGTTCTCTGATCCCGTTACCAGCAGGAGTATGGATTTTTTAAAAACTTTTGTCTTTCTGATTGGCTTTGAACTTGAGGAAAAAGCGGAGTGACTCACCGTCACCTGTAAGCCCTCCTGTGTGTCCTGTGTTCAGGCCTCTGTGCTGGGCACGTGCCATGCTGAGGGGGCAGGGTCAGCGAGAGCATCCAGGAAGATCGTGAGACATCGAATAGTTGGAGTGGCACCCCATGCCCCTACCACACGGCAGCCTTGTGCCTCTGACTAGAAAGATCCAGGTAGACCTGCTTGCTCAGGTCCTAGTTTGAGTGACACTTTTTAAACTGTGGAGGGGGCTGACTGAGAAGTTGGGGGTGGGGCCCCAATCCCTCTGGAGGCTGTTCTTCGGCGCTCATCAGCTACAGGGTGACCAGCGCATCCCTGTTTGCGGGAACGGTCTCTATTTCGGCACTAAACTCCCACCTCTCAGGAAAACCCTCAGTCCTGAGCCACCTGGACGGGGCGTCACCCCAGCTGTCTGCTGCCGCTGTCAGCGATCCCAGGGACCCACTGTCCCTTTGGGGCCCATTCTCAGCACCAACAATCTAAGGGGGCAATGGATGGAGGCTCCCAGACATTTGACCTTTACTCACAGACATGGGGCAAGAAGACACAGATGTAAGTCCAGTCCCCCAAAACAATCCCAAATGGGAGTTGGGCCCCCTCCACACAGGCCCCAGGTACCACCCGCTGCTCCCACCCACCCTTGTGGTTTTGGGAGGAGCTGGTAGGCAAGGGAGGCTGGCACAGAGCATGGTGCCAGGCTGAGCCTTTTGTAAGGATTTGGGGCTCAGGGATAGACAGGCAGCAGCTGGGAGGGGCTAGAGAAAGTGGGTGGAGGGTCACAGGCACAAAGCCAATAGGAGCCCCATGTCAGGCAGGCCCCACTTCCTTAGCTGTACAGGGGGGTGCGTGGCTAATCTCCGGTCACTGAAGGGGAGGGGGAGCCCTGAGGATCTAAGCTCGGCCCTTGAGGCTGTGGGTCTGGAACACCCATGATTTGCTGGGGTGCGGGGAGGAGCCAATCGAGAGGGACACTGGTGCGGGAACCCTCAGGTTCTGAGGCTGTGAACTTCCCAAGGGGCCACCCTCCAGGAGACTGAGGGTTGGAGAGAGGAAGACCCTTCCACACACACACCCAATGTTCCAGCCCCACCCTAAATCAGCCACCCCTTGTCCCAGGCAGTTCCTGCTCTTTGCTCCCCACCCACAAGCATTGCTCCAGGGCCTCCAGGCAAGGGCTGGGCTAAAATCTACCCTGGAGGGCCCCTGAGGACAGGGAGGGACAAGGGATCTGGCACAGCCACATCCTCGGTATGTAGTATGTACCGGGTGCATCAGAGAGTTGGTGAGTGTTTAAGCAAAGGCCGAATAAACCACGTCCTAAGTGTCTGCTCAGCACTTCACCTAAAGCCACCCGGGGCCTGTGGTGGAGGCTGGATAACCACACGCAGATGGGTTGGTGAGAGGGGCGTTCGCTGAATGTACACCATGCACTTGATACTGCATGGCCACCTGCACCTCGTGAGCCCCCAGCCAGCCAGGTGAGGCATTCTCCACCCTCTGTCCACCTAAGGACAGACTCGGCCAGATGAGTGACTTGGAAGTCCCCACTTACCGCCTGCGAGGCCTCGGGCAAGGTTCTGCCGGAGTCTGCTAGCAGCCTTTCCTGCCCCTTCCGTGATGGGGGAGGATGGACAGACACTCTTTCTATTTGAAATGCCCCCCGAAGACTCCAGAGGAGCCCCAGTGAAGACGGTGAACACCTCATGACTATAAAAGTGGCATTTTCCTGTTGAACTCATGCTTTGAAAGGAAAATACAGGTGGGACAACATAAAAAGTTTTGTGCACCTAAAATACCCTAAACCAAGGTGAGCGGCCAACAACCCAGGGCTGTGTTTTCGGCAAAGATGGCACAAACTTGCTATCTTTAGTATGTAAAGCACACAGAGAAGCCAGAGAGAAAGCCCCTGATTACGACAAATATGTATTGAATGAATTGATGAGTAACAGATGAACCCAATGGAAAACTGCCCAAAGAAACAGAGTCACCACTCACGAGGAGGAAGAAAAGAGAGAATGCTGAACCGACACTCAACAGCAGCAGCAAGCGGGGGAATGTAAACGAGAACCATGGCGTGGCAGAGCCTCCGCCGCACCGCGCTGCTCGGCGGGGTCCCCACTGGCCATTTCACGCGGTGTCGAGCCGGAAACCGGCATCGCGGTGACACTCAGGGGGCACCTGCACGGAAACCGGGCGGACAGTTTCGAAGCGCTTAAAAACTGTCTTGCCCGTCAGCGCAGTGAGTCACTTGCAGAATCTACCCCAGGGAGTGTTTTACGTTGTAGATGGAGACTTAGGGGAAACGCTGTTGACGGTAAATGGGGAAAAAGTGGAAGTGCCCTCAGTGTCTCACAGCGGAGGGGAGATGGAGTGGCTCGGGGTGCGGCCGCACGGTGGGGTGGGGGAGGGTGAGTTTGTGAAGCAGGATACCCGCTGGAGGTCAAGTATGATGAGTTCAAGCACGTTTGAGAAACAGGCAGGGCAGAATCTGGAAGGGAATATACAAAAAGTGGGGGGCAGTTTCCCGGACGGGGGCTTATCTCCCTCTGGGGTCTCTAAGTTTCCAAGCCTCGGCGCGAGGGCCTTGCCGAGAGCAGACAGACAGGCGTGCAGGTGCGCATGCAGACGCACACGCACACGCACACGCACACGCAGACGGACAGACGCGCATGCGCCACGCAAAGCGAGGCCCCGGCGTGCAGAGTCACGCACGGCGCTGCGCAGGTCAGACAGGGCGAGGCACGGAGACGCCGCGGGGCTCGCTACCTTTTCGCACAGGGCTAGCACCGTCCCGGCTTGGATTATCGCAACCTGTTCTTCATTCCTCAAATTCTACAACACAGAAACGGGCAAGGGTGTCTGACAATGCATCCCGCGGGCAGCCGGCGCCAGGCCGCTGGCAGGTGCCCCCTGCGCACGCCCCCAGGGTCAGCCCCCTAGTGTCTCGAGGGCCAGACTTTAAAGCGGGGTCGTCCTGTCTGACCTGAGGACCAGCCCTCGGCTTGGGAACATGTCACCGAGGGGCACCAAGCCCATCTTTCAGGAAGGTGAAAACATCACTTTGTGATTGGGGAAATCCCGAAGGGTTCCACTTTCTCTCTGGGTGTTCTCTTTAAGGTTTCACTCACGGGCTACGAGGGGCACCTCCCTCAAGAACCCCACTTGGGACGAAGGCGGACCCAGCCACCCCCACAGGGACAGGGCGCTTACAAAAGCCTTCCATTGTACTTAGGAGCTCTCTTAAATTAGGAAGAAAGAAAAACAAAACAAACGAAAGCCACACAGAGCACACCCAAATCAAAACGAGAACACAAAACCGGAACCCGGCCGCTCATAGTTACCCCGTTATCGCCAAGGATATCTAATTTCTTCATAAGTTCAGAAACATTCACATCCTGGAAGAGATTTCCAACGTTCATGTTTGAGCGAGCCACGAAGGACCTCCACGCCTCGCTCCCGGACGCACAGGGCCCTCGGTCTGTCTCAGTGCCAACAGCGAACAGCAGCCTAGGCTTCCCTAGCAGCTCCTTCCGGGGTGGGGAGGGGTGGGGTAAGGAGAAAAGGCTGGCAGCGGCTGCTTTGGGGCTGAGTCTACATCCCTGCTTTCTTGAAAGGCCATGGCATCCCGTGGGTCAGAAGGGCTGCTGCGGCACCCACAGGACCCTGAGCACAGGGTGAACACTCGGCTATCAGAACAACCACAGCTTCCTGGTCTGAAGCACCCCCAGGTGGCAGGCACCACACTGAGCGTTTCTCTAGGTTAACTAGCGCCCCACTTCACGGTGTGGGTGCTGCCATCGGGCCTCCCTGATGAGGAGACCAAGGCTCAGAGAGGTTTCGGGCGCAGCAGGGAGTGGTCAAGCTGGGGTCAGCCCTCCAGGCCATACCCCAAGTTTCTATTCTTTTATCGTGGGCACTAATACAGTTAACAGTTCGTGGTTCACTACAATAACGAACTTCTGCAATATGGTGGGGGGGCGGGGGTCTCTCTTTAAACTGAATTCCATCCCTGGCACAAGGACACACCCCCTGCAGGGCCGGGCCTGGCACGGACGTGGCCGTGGCCAGCAGCAGTGGAGCCACCCCCCGGGCACGCTACCTCCACTCCTTCCTGGTGACAGAACAGCTGGAGAGCGCTGCCGTTGTTCTCGGGGTAGGTGGCGATTGGGAGGTTAAATGCTGGCGACCTCCGTTCTCTCTCCTGGGGAAAAGATTTGGTTTAAAGACAGAACTTGATGGAATTGTTTACCACCTGCCATTTTTCCCCCACGTTACTCAGCAGAACCAACCAATTCCAAGGTGGCAAAGATGGTACTAAACTGCTCACATTCAGACTACGACATCCTTGTCCGCGGCCCGGCGGACCTCCTGGGGACACCTGCTTACCTCCCACCCGTGCAGCTGGGGAGAAATGGTTAATGGAGGGCCAGGGGCGGGGGAAGCCCAGGGAGTTGTGAACCACCAGAAACACTTGGTAACGAAAACACTGCCCGAGGCCACCAGCTGCAGTGTGGTGTGTGATCTGGTGCCCTGTGCCCCGGACACTCCATCACCTGAGGTGACCCTCACACTGCCCCACAGGCAGGCACAGCTGCTTTCCTTTCGGGTACAGCCCTTGAGGCCAGCGGCAGGGCCGGGACCCTGGCTTCGCATATTGTTAAATATCACCTGCTTCTGTTGTTCACACTGCTTTGGTTTGTCATTCTGGGGACCACGCTAACACCAGTGACCATTCCATCCCCGGATAGACAGTGGAATCTCAATTACTAAGGAAGGAAAAGCAAGCATTCTCTCAGGAGAGGTGCTTATTAGTCATCGCGAAGTGGCACGTTCTCAGAAAGGTCAGGGGAGCCCAGTGACTAGCAGGAATCAAACACGACAGCCAGCAGCACCCCAGTCTCAAGGGCCCCAGCACGGCGCTGCCCTGCCACCTGGAGCCACGGCCCGGACTGGCCCGCCAGCAGAGAAGAGACCCAGCTGCTGTCTGCTCTCAGAATTCCAGGAAGACAGGCAGGCACGCTTTGGGCGTGCCTGCAGGACCTAGCCACAGAACCGATGGCTTCCTTTGTCACTAGAGGAGCGAGGGGACCCGGACCAGCGCTAATTCTTGGATAGGCTAGAGAGAGGAAGTCATTAATTCAATTCCATGTCCACGACCTGGCTAAGTTGGGCTTGAAACAGCTTAGACAGAAACCCTCGTTTCCCTTATCAGCCAAGAACAAAGCTTGCAGTGGCTCAGGCCTCAAGGAGCCTCCCTGTGGACTGAAACGGCATCTCCATAGAACAGGTCGTAAGAGAACGCTCATATTTAATGTGAGGTCAGAAAACTGGTTTCTAATGGCTCTGAGGATGGTGGGGACACTTGAAAGAAACTTCCAGTAAACTGTGCAATGCTTATAGAATTCTCATGAATAAGCCAAGTAACAACGCCCTGTGAAAGCTTTTCTAACAGCGGCAGACATGCCAACCACCACCTCGGCCGCACGTGACTTCCAATTTCAGCCACAGGGAGGGACTCTGTGCCCTCCCACCAGCGAGGGGCGTGGAGCACTGTTAAGTGACCCTTGGCTCTGAGACACTCGGCCACAGTGCACGCCAGCCAGACAAACACACGAGGGTGAGTAAGTTCTAGCACCGACAGGGTTTGAACGGAAGCCATGAGGGGGAACCAAAGCAGAAACACGTGCCCGAGGGCCTCATACGTGCGAAGGGACCGCGGAGCCGGTCCCCGCAGGTGCTCAGAGAGACCAGTCACAACCACCCCCGGTGGGGTGCAAAATGCCGATGGCGTTTAAATGGGAACAAACAACGAAAACGTGAGGTGACGAAGTGACCACATGGCCGCAAGGCAACACGGCAGCACAGCCGAGGAAGACTCCCGGCCAGAGCAGGGAGACCATCAACACCGTTCCACGCGGTCGGCCTCTGTGTGCTGAGGGTGACTGAAGGGCTGACACAGTTTTTATCCGTCAACATCACTCAGTCACCCTCCAGGCCTGGGAGCAGTTCTGAGTTGCAATTGGAGCTACAGGCAGCGATTTTGGGGTCCAATTCTGCAACACCCCGTCCGGGTTCCCTGGAGGAAAGAGCCGGAGCAACATGAAGAGTTTCCCTAACTGCCTAGGCCAGCGCCTCCTTTGACCAGGTGCACTTACCTGTGTGTGCCTTGGCAAACAGAAAATGGGTCACACTAGCAGTAAGCACATTAGACAGGCGGCTGCGACCAGGCCAGAGCCTGCCCCATCAAAAGTGAGGCTCGCTGCCCACAAGGGCACATTAAAAGGTGTCTCATTAACCACAACAGCGCTTCGCTCCGGGCTTGCAGAGCGCATACCGGCTGGATGGGCATGCAGGAAGGAGGTAGTTATGGAAACGAAACACAAATAAAAAAGGCAAAATATTGCAAAAACAAATTATTTTATTAAGTGCAAAACAAGCCGTAGGCAATAAATATATCAGCTCTGGTACATGTCCAAAGACTTCGGGGAGCATTCTCTCCAGAACATTTAAGGCAGTGAAATTATTCTGAACATACAGATTTAAAAAGAAAAAAGGAGGAAAGAAACGGCTCTCCCACGTCCCCTGTGCGCATGCGCGGGAACATCTGGGGGCTTCACACGAATTTCAGTTTGGGCTCAAAGAGAATGTCCGCGCCGTTCGAGAGCTTACAACAGAGGGAGTCCCTTACTTCAAGCTCTAGCACCCTGAACTCTAGCAGCTCGTTCTGGTCCTTCGCGTCTTGCATTTCATGCTTCAGCTGGTTCTCTTCCATTTCCAGCCTGTAAATCTAGAGCGAACACATCTGTGTTTTAACGGGCGGGAGAACCGCTGTCCCTCATCGGGGCCAGGAGGGACGTGTCCCTGATCACGGACCAGCAGAGGGAAGGGCCCGTCCCCAGGGAGGGCTTTCCAGCTGAGAAGCAAGGTGGGTGCGGCACACAGAGGCTGCGCCCGGGTCATCCCGCATGGAAGCTTCTGGTGGCTCCCAGAATTCAGCGGGCAGGACCAAGGAGCGAAAACCTCTCCCCGTGCACAGGGCCACTCCCACCACAGTGTCTAGTCCTGTCCCAATGCCCCAAATGCTGTGAAGTAGCACAGGGTGGTGGACAGCCACACAGCTGGGGCTGGACCAGGGCCCCTCCCCAGCAAACCAGGCCAGGCCTGTCCAGCTCTGGCATCTGGACGCTTAAAAGCCAGGCCTACCCCAGGACTCACTCCTCTAGCATGTGCAGAGAAGGCAACTCTGCAGGAGCAGGACAGCAACGGTGGTTGCCGGGGGCTGGGGGGCGGGAGACGGGACTGGCGGCAAGTGGGCCGAGGGCTCTTCGTGGAGGGAGGGCGCAAAAGGTCCTGAAGCTGCACTGTGAGGAGGGCTGCGCAACCCAGTAAATTTATGGGAAAAAACTCCACTGGATTGTAGACAAGGAAGAAAAAATTTAAGCTAAGGTCCTGTCCCAAAGCATTAGATCTATTCCACAAGCCAACTCCTTGAGAGTTCTGGAAAGTTCCATGACTAGAGAGGGAAGGACAGGCTCAGCTCTGCCAGCCCCATGGCCTCCTGTCCAGGAACTGGACTAGAATGGCCTGAGGGCTGCCTGTCAATCAGTGCCATAGGCCCCGCCCCATGGGAGTGGGAAGGGTTCAGAAGCCCCTCAAGGACAGAGGTGGCCCTGACCACGTCTGTAGGGCCCTGCGGTCCCCTCACCAAGGACAGGACCGGGACCAGGACCAGTGGCCAGAAGCCCCCAGGAGCCAGGCTCTGATCGCAGCGGGGAAGATGCTTCCCTCTCAGAGCCAGCCCCAGGGTGCCTCCAGGACCAGGGTGGGGAGACTCCGGGGCCCTGACCTCGAGGGGTCCGGGTGCTGGTGCCACGTACCTTCTCCAGCAGCTCTTGGTTGGTTCTCAGGAGCAGCTGCTTCTCTTCAACCCATTTGGAATCCTAAGGAAAAGCACTCAGCGTTTCACACGCAGGGAAGCAAACCGACAGTGTTGGGGGAAGGGCCACTTAATAAGGAGCTTTTAAATACACAAAGGAGGAACAGCTGCTTTGTGGGGCCCCCTGGCTCCAAGGCTCATGTCCCCAAAAGCCCAGGGACCTGGTTCTGCATCAGTGACAGAGAAACAGCGCCATGTGATGGAGTCGGCCCGCAGACCCCGCTCTCCCAGCAGCCTGTGGGCGGGTGGCCGCACCCCAAGGGCTTCCCTACGCCGTGAGCCACCTCCTGACAGTGGCACTTCCATTCACCCCAGTCCCTCTGCTGGTGCCGCGCTAACCACGCTTCTTTGCCTGGCAAAGTCCCACTCGGGTCAGTTCCGTGAGACCACAACAGGAAGTTCACACTGTCACCGCGGCACCTAGAGCCTCGCGCTGCACCCGGCACACCCCCAGTGCTCAAGGAGGACCAGAGACTGGACGGACAAACAGATGAAGACCCTTCCTTCTTCCCTGTTCTCTGGTCCGGGGGCTGCCCAGCTTCTGTCAACCCAACAGGACGCTCCCACCCCCCAGGGGACAGGTCTGGGCCCAGCTCTACCTCTCTGCCTGTCCTACTGTCACCAGGCCAAACAAAATGCAGAGCAGGCGCACGGGGAGGTGATTCTGGTCTGAGAAGCGCACAGGCCAGATCTCCATGGGACAGTCACGCATGGAGTCCCAAGGCAGGGCTCTGCATGACTAATAGCTAGTGGCGGGTGCCGGCCCCCTTTCTCAGTTACACCTCGATTGTCAGCTGCAACCTTTCTTCAGATTCAAGTCAAAACAGATTGTGAGCACCACTCTGCTTCTGGAATTGTGTCCTATTTTTGTGCAAAGAGTGAGCCAAGTTAGAATTTCCTGGCTTGTTCTGAGTTTTTAAAGGTCCACAAACCAGCTTGTTAGCTGCGACATTCTCGTCTGGGTTCCGCTAGTGCTTTGTCCTCTGATGTGTGGGGAGCACGTGGTCCAGTCCACAGAGCGTCCCCTCAGCACCAAGGCCCAGGACACCACCAAGGGGACAGAAATGCAGAGAATCACAGAGCCCACTGCTCACCTGTCCCTTCTCAACCAGCAACTTCTCCAAATCTTCGATTTTGGCCTGACACCTCAGCAGGTCGGCTTGCAGCTGCTCCCGAGTCTGGAATGGAAAACACCAGAAAGCAAGCGGGTCACCTCAGCTGCCTGGCTCTGAGGCAACAAGGATCGTGCTGTGGCCCAGACCTTGGAAATGGGCCGTTTGAGGAGCACGTGTTCAAACTTGGCCTACCTGGGTGCATGCAGGTGCGACCACCTACAGATGCCAAAGTGTTAAGAACTGAAAGGCCCCAAGAAGCTGTCAGTTCCAACCCTCCGGGTTTCATAGTCAAGGTCACTGAAGCCTGGAGAAGAACCAGTTCCCTCGAGGGGCTGGGAGAGCTGGAAGCCGGACACGTCAGGGTCTCAGCCCACCTTTCAGGCCAAGTTCAGGGGTTGCTCGCTGGGCAGTCACTGGCACTGCCAAGCACTGTCACACTTGCCAGCGCATTTCATGGGCCCTTGCTCACCCATGACAGGGCCTGAAAGCTGAGCATGGGGTCACGGGCAGCGGTAGGGCCTGTGACACACTGAGATACACGTCCCGTCTCAGGAGAACTGCCACCCAGCCGAAGCCCAGGGCTGCCAGAAGTTCTGAGCTCCCGAGGGAAGCCAGGAGCCTGGATATCCACATGCGATCTCTTGACTTTCAGATGTCGGCAACCAGGTTCAATTTCTAATAACAACCGCACGGTTCAGCTCCCACCAAGCCCAGCCCCGAACCCCCTCCAGCCCACAGACTACGGGCCAAACGCTTCTTTGTGGCTCAGCAGTGCCCTTCCCCACCCCCCACAGCTGACATGGACTGAAACAGGGACCCCCTGGGGTGCCGCACTGGCTCCAGAGCATGCCCTCCGCAGTCCCCTGGCTCTCAGGCTGGAGAGCAAGCAGCCCCTGGTCTGTGTGACTTCCCAAGGTGGGGTAAGAACCAGTAAGTGGAAGTTTCTGGAAGGCAGAGCTCAGCCCAGCACAAAGGCAGGTGTGGCCCAGACCTGGGTGGTCAGCAGGGACCAGAGGGCCTTATGGGCCGGGAGCACCCTGAGAGCCCCTCTCCTGGACCCACAGGGATGCTCACAGGGGCTGCTCAGCCCAGGAGGGAGGGGAGTCTGAAGTCTGCCAGGATTTCCCCACTGAGTGTTCAAATCGGATGCTTCCTGCAAGTGGACGGCAGGCGTGGCCTGTGTTGGATAGACTTACTTCCTCTGGCGGCTCCAGTTGGCCCCCTGAGGACGCCCAGTTAGCTCCCGCCAGGCTTGCCAGATGCTGAGGCATTGCCACAACGAGGAGTTTGTTAGGGGTCCCCATCACCTCTCAGAAAACACCCCCACTGTCCCCTATAGGGCGACATGGCAGAATCCCAGGGCCAGTCCGTGGCTGGGCACTCACCCGGGCCTCCCGCTCGGCATCCAGCGTGCCCCCAACCTGCTCCTGCAGGAGGGCGTAGGCTCGCTGCAGCGCCTGGTACTCCCTGGTCAGCTGGCAGAACCTCAGCTCAGCCTCCTCTCGGCTGGTCGCCTAGGAAACAAGGAAGCGCGTGACTGGACATGGCTCCCAGTGCCAGGGCCAGACGCACACCTGCTGCTGACGATGAGTTCATGCCCCAGTCACAGGCACAGGTAACTGGGGCACCAGAGTGAAGGGCGGCGGGAACACACACAGTCCCCTCCCAACTGCTCACCAACCCCCGGGAATCGCCTGAGTCACGTGCTGGGGAGATAGGGCGAGGGCGCCCTGAGCCACCCTGCCGCCCACGTGACAGTCCCACGTGCTCGAGAGAGGACGATGTGGAACAGGGTTTCGGTGTGAAAGACGCCTGTCACACACTGTCAGTGAGAACAGCAAATCAAAAACATGTGTCTGGCATGGTGGCATTTTCCTAAAGAACTTCAGCGGCGGTTGGTGAGGGGAGAGAACGAGTCGGGTCCCTGGGGCGAGCGTGAGGCGAGGCCTCGGCTGGGGGCTGCTGGGGCTGCACTCTGCTCCTCTCCCACCCGACGCTCGGGCTTTACAGTGGAAGTGGCAACCACGCTGCCTCCACCAGGTGGCGTGCAGTGCCTCTGTGAGTGTGTGCACGCATCTGTGTTGTGTTTGCACATGTGTGTGTGTGCATATGTGCAGTGCATCTGTGTGAATGTCTATGTGTGCGCATTTTGTGTATGCACGTGTACACACGTGTGGGGGAGAAGGGACAGACACCACGCAGCAATTCCAATCACAAAGGGTGAGTCTCCCCGAGGTGTCCTCACGTCTCTGTGTTAGAGAAGGCGTTTGGGGGAGGGAAACCGCCCCCACGCTGCCTGGGTCCCGACCATTCACGGGGCCCGTGGAAGGACTGCCCTCCCGGCAGTGGGGCTGTGGCCTAGCAGGTCCTCTGGGCGCAGAATGCTCAGGGGGCGGCAGGGCTGAGCGCTGCTCACATCATCCAGGTCCTCCTCAGGCGTGGCGGGGGCCCTGTCCGTCCGGTCCGTGTTGCAGGACGTTTCCGACAGTGTTTCTGAGTCCACGGACTCCTCGTCAAATCCAAAAAATGTCTCCACAACATGCTTCTGTGAAAGGCAACATGCACGACATCAGGTACACACTCAGAACTGCCAGGTCCCCAAGCTACGACACGCCAAACGTCTGGGCCACAAGGGCCCCCCAGGGCTGATGGGTGGGGTTCCTGGTGGACGGGGTGGGAAAGGAGGTGGCCAGAGGTGGGGGTAGGGGGTGGGCTGCCGCAGTGGGCGCTGGCCAGACCCCAGTTCTGGGCTTGGGAGCTGGTGACCTTATGCAAGTCACTACCCACCTAAAAGGGACACGGAACGTGCACCACATCTGTGAGCCAAAGGGAGGTCACATGTGTGCCGTGCCGCGTGCTGACACTCAGTGAGCAGCACATTTGTGCCAAGGGGCGGAGAGCAGGCCAGGGGGGTGTCTAGTTCCAGACGCCGCACAGGGACAAGTGAGAGGCGCAGAGTCCACAGAAGGACCCCGGGGCTCTGACCAGCGGGGCGAGTGTGGCCCAAGTCCCCACCAGACCTGTGCTAAGAGGCAATTGTCCTTTACTGTCTTATTACAGGACACCTAGAGTGATTACAGAATTAGAAGGAAGAGTGTGATGGGCCCTCCCGCGGGCCCTCCCGCCCCCACCCCTTGGAGTCACAAGCGACTTTAATGCCCCAACGTCAAGGCCTCCGGGTCACCTGACCCAGCCCTTCTCCCACGCCGCTCGTTCCTCCCGGTGTGTATGGGTTCACCCAGCGAACATGGCAGAGCACCCTCTCTGGGTCAGACACTGGGTTGTTGGGGGTCTGGGGGAGACAGCACGGTCAGAGCCAGACCTGGTCCCTGCCACAGGGAGCTTTCGTCCCCCCACAGTCTCCAGGTCATCTTCTAGGGATGGGGCTTTTCCAAAAACAATCCCTGGGAAGAATTTCACTCGATTTTTACAATCAGTGGATGCTTCTTATGACCATGAAGGAAGAACCGTAACTAAACCCAGAGCCAAGCCCCTGGCTCCCACTGGTTTGTCCAGGGCCTCCTCCCCGTCCTCAGCCAGGACTGGGGTCAGGGCACACCCCACACTCGGACGGCGCCCCCCACCTGGCGGGATCGAGCCGATGTGTGTCGGCAACCTCGTGCTCTAACAGGTAAGAAGAAAGTGTCTGGACCCACAGCTCACAAGGTGATTAAGGGACAATTCAGACGTCAGCAAGGGAGAGGAGAGAGAGGAGGCCTCCTTTGTCACCTGTACAGTTAGTGTCTGAAGAGGCCTTGCTGGAGGTGGCCCGCCACCACACCACACCGCACTCAAATATCCTTGTGCTTGGCCCTGTCTTCCTGCTGCTGCTTCCATCCCACGCCGCATTGCTGTGTTTAATGCGTGCGGGGCGGGTACCACCTCCTGAACTCCTGACTCCCCAGTAGTTCCACGGGCCTCGTGGGCAGTGACGCACCACTGCCACCTGCCGCCCCCACAATCTAGCATGTGCCCGTCTCAGAGCTCCGCCCTTAGAGTTGCTCAGGCCCAAAGCCTAGGTGCCCCTCAACCCTCCATGCCCTCACGCCTCTCTAGAGAAATCCTGTTGGCTCCACCTCAGCCCAGAAGCCAACCCTCCCTGCTCCGGCCCCTGCAGGCTGGTCCAGCCACCATCCTCTCTCACTGAAGTTACAAAAACCACCTGCCCGCTCCCACCCTGTTCTTCAGCCTGGCGGCCCGTCGTGGCTGAGTGGAAGCCAGGGAGCGCAATGCGGTCGCATGCTGGGTGAGCCACCTCTCACCCGGCTCTCGCCTCCCCCGCCTCCCGCCCTGTGCCACAGTGCTCCAGCTGCACCCTCGAGCCAGCTCCCGAGCCTCCCACTGGCTGCCACAGGGCCTTTGCCCCGCGTGGGCGCTCTCCTCCAGGACCCACGTGGCTCTCTCCTGCGCTCCCCTTGAGTCTGCACAAAGGCCACCTTCTCACAAAGGCTTCCCTGGCCGCCACACCGCGTCCTTCAGAGCCCGTATCCACACAGCCTGTCCAATCTTTCTTTTCTCCCTGGCGCTCCTCACCACCTGACGTAACACCTATTTTGCTGGTGTGTTTATTACCTGTCTCCCCCCGAGATGTAAAAGCCCCGCGGGGACAGGGAGTTTGCTCCCCAAGGGCAGGATGCAAGCTCTTTTGCTCCCACGGCAGCCCGGGGACTGGCACACTCGGGAAATACTGGCTGTTAAAGCAGGGTCCACGAGCGCGTCTCTGCAGTGACCTCGATGCCACACTGACCCACAGACAGTTCCAGGTGCGCGTGGCACCCTTGCCTGCGGTCCGCTCCAGAACCAGCAGCGCAGCCACCAGGCTGTGCGCCCAGCGGGCCTCACAGGCAGGAGTGTGAGGGCCAAAAAGGCTCCGTCGATTTCAAACGAGTTCTCTCCTCCAAGTGGAGGCTGGAGACAACCACACGCCCAGCGCCCCTCCAGACGACCAACTCGCCAGGCAGGCTCCAGGCACTCTCCAGACGGTCCCCAAGGGGCAGTGGCCATGGCACCACAGCAGGGACACACCTGCAGCCCTTGAGACACCTCTGCACACATGCGGCTCACCCCCCTGAGGCCCGCCCCCCCCCTCCCCCGCTCCGCGTTTCTCCAGGTGCCATTCATTTCCTGTGAGCACTGGTGACCTCGGGCCCCAGGGGGCGAGTCTGCATGTGCAGCAGTGAGCGTTTGCTGCTGAGCCAATGGCCGCGCACGGTGGTGCAGGGAGGGCTCTGCCTGGTGTGCAGTGGTGGAGCCCCAGGACCATCAAGCCTCACACTCTCCAAAGGACCAGGACAGGACGCCACACTGTGACCACCCCGTCAGCAACCTGGGCCGTCCTGGGGCCAGTGACCCAGTGTGCCACTGCCCTGGCGGGTCTGACTGTTGAATCCCATGGGACCGCTGGTTGATGCCCGATTGTGGAGCCCTCATGCAGGGCCTTAGCTGCCAACACACCTTAAAGCAGAGCTGCCTGTCCCCACGCCCCAGAGGGGCCCCTCACAGCCTAGCACCACCAAGAGCAGCTGCCGGGAGGGAAGAGGAAGCAGCTCTGAGGGCAGAGGCCGAACACAGAGGGTTTCCGATCAGACGCCTCTGGCCCCCAAGGGCAGGCGCCCACAAATCCACAGCACCCAATGTCCACAGCAGCAGTGAGCTGACTGTGACCCTGCCCCCACACCTCAGACCACAGGCGGATTGGGCCAGCTTGTTTCCTCCGAGGGCTGGCATTTCATCAGGGACTGCACTACACAGGAAGCAAAACACACTACATAAAGCCATGCCTTTTTAATTTAAAAAACAGCAAGAGAGAAAAGGGAACTTTAGTGCTCCAAGTGGAAATCTGGTGCTGTCGCTGAAGACATTGCGGTACTGCCTCACGCCGCATTTTCAGAATCTGTACATACCGACACCACCCGCCAGCAAGGACGGAGACGGGTGTCACCCAGAACACGCTGTTGCCCCCCTCCCCTGCCCCCACTCATCCTGACGGACTTTAAGAGTCAAGCTCGAGAGACCCCGCTGTGCTTCCCAGTCTCCACCCCCCAGGTCCCCACGCGTTGCCTAAGAAAACAGGCTTTAGGGCATGAGGCTCCGTCTGTGCTCCCTGCAAACACATCCTCAGTCTGACAGCGGCTCAGTCCTCGGGCTGCCACGTCCTTTGCCACCAAAATCTTGCCTAGCTGGCTCCTTTTACAGAATAATCCAAAATTTTTAAATGCAGTTTGGGAAAAAATGCCTGAAAAGCACATAAGGGACTCCAAGCAATGACACTTAGAACACGCAGACGTGCTTGTCCTTAGCAGACCCAATGGGACCGAGAGGAAAAGAGGGGACCCCAAAATAACCAGCCCTTGGCCTCTTCGCCGAGGCACCTCCCACGACTGTCCCCGGAGGGAAAGCCAGGCGCAGGGACGGCCGCCCCCCAAGCCAGCCGCTTACCTTCGTGCTTGTAGGTGAGCTCCTGGCAGCCGGAGAAGTACAGGCAGACCAGCGCGCACAGGCACAGGAAGAAGGAGAAGTACAGCACGAACAGGACGTACTCCATGGCGGCCCCCGACCCCGGCCCACCTGTGTCTCGCAGGCCAGGAGCCACGTCACCAGCACCAGCACGCAGGCCTCGCTGCGCCCTGGGAGAGAGTGCCCGCCCGCGCCCAAAGCACGCTCCTCTCCTTTGCCTTGGCCTGCCGAGGAGTCCTGAGCCGGGAGGCGCTCAGCAGGCGTCCCTTCCGTGACAGGGACGCCAGCTCTGGGGCAGATCAGGGGCTGAGGGACCGTTTCCAGGGCCCGGCCCCAGACACGTGAGTCACACAGGGCAGCTTATGCGCCGGCTTATTCTCTGAGGGCTCTCCTCCCACACGCCAGGCTCTCTGGGGCCGCAGTCACCAAGGCCATTCCACAGGGGACCAGTCACCGCGCTAGCAACGGTGACCCGAGTGGGCTCCTCCAGGACCAGCCCAAACCCAGGAGGCACCACCAGCCTCGGATGCCTGGGAAACATGTCAGCTGTCCCCAACCACCCAGGGCACTCCGGCCTCCTCCACTCGGCCCCTAGGCCATCCCACGGCGACACTGCCCCTGAAACAGTTGGGTCCTCCGCCCATGAGGGGGGGGGCACCTGAGAGAGTTCCGAAGAAGTCTCTCTGGGCATAACCTCAAAAGCAAAAACTCTCACAGAGGCGGCGAAAATGGACAAATTTCTACCATTAAAAAGTAAAACTTCTATACCTTGAAATACAGTGAAGCAATGTTAAAAGGCAAAGGACAATTCACAAAAGAAAAAAATAAATACAGCCAAGTCCATGTACATATATTTCAGCTTCCATACTACTAGATACTCTCTGTTCCTTCTAAAGTACGCAGGATGTGCACTACGTAACCCTATCACGCAATGTGTGAGAGTTGGTGCTAAGCCTTTGAGTCGCACTTCCAAAAGGGGGGCCACCCACATGAAGCAGGGACTGGTTCACGGGTGGGCCTGTGACCAAGGTGAGCCAAGGAGCGCCAGCCTGGGACTTCTGCTGGAACTGGCTGCTACAGGTGTGTGGGCCACCACATGGGAGGCCCGTCCTGAGAAACAGGCCCGCCCAGAGGAAAGCAGAGTTGAAGGACAAAGAGAGGCAGGTTCCTGGCAATACCATGTGAGCGTCTGGATCCAGCCATGCCTAAAACCAGTCCCTCTAGGCTTCCCAGTTATATAAATTATTATTTTTTGCTTAAGGGACTGAGTTTTTGACCCTAGCAAGACAGAGAAACTTACCTAATGGGGAAGGGAAGATAATCCTAGAACCAAGCCATGTGCACACCGCTGAGTTCTGGGACAATCTGAAGGCTGATTTCTCTCCAAACTACCCTGCACCGGGACCCTGACGGGTCTAAATTTCCACTCCATCCCGCCCCAGACAAGCAGGGGTGGAGTCTGAAGCTAGTGAGGACAACCATCTCCACTGGCCCTTGAGAAAATGGAGGAGGCTGGTGGGTCACGAACAGTAAGTGGGAAGGACCCTGAATCTAACTGGCCTGCGGAGGGCATGAATCGTTTTAATTACTGACCCATCACCCCATCCTTCTGGAACCATCCAGCGTTGTGCATGTGCATTCTTCCCGTGAGAGCAATTCTCTCACTCAGTCACCACTATTTGGGGACCCCCAGCCTGTGCCAGGCGGCGACCAGACATGAAGGACAGGACGCAGCAGGACACCCACAGGCCTGGCGAACAGCCAGCCAACCCTAGGCCTGTCAAGCCATCCCCCGTAAATGCACTCAGGGGTCAGGAGAGGGAAACAGTCTTTTCCCGCCCTGGGCACTCTGGTGCCAGCTTGAGAACATGGCCACAGCCCAACCAGGGGCTCCCCGAAACCGCCCCTCAGAGGCTTCACGGGGTGCAGAATGCTGCTGCACACCAGTTAGCGGGACAGACTGAATTCCTTTGGAGTGCTGCTGTTTAATCACCTGCCCCTGGTGGCCAGGGCGATCGCAGACACTACAGGTGGCCGTGAAAATGAGGCCACTCTTCCGTAGGCAGAGGAGGCGCATCACACCCTCTGATCCGCACGGTGGTTTCTAGAGAACTGTCCATGGAAACAATCCCGAGGGGACACCAGCTTTCTGGTCAAAGGGAGTTCACGGTGGTGACATCTACGGAAGCAGGAAGCCCAACAAGAGGAACGGGTGGTCGCGTGACGAGAAGTCCAAGGAAGAAGGCGGGACGGGCCCAGAGGGAGCGGCCGAGGCAGCCCACTCACGCCCGCGGGGAGCTGGGAGCAGACGGGTGGGCAGGCACGGCCGGACAGCAGGCAGGTTCCGGCCCGTCTGCTCAATGGATTGTGGAGCCACAAAAATGTACGTTTGTGACGACAGCGTTGCAGCAGGGACAAGTGCCGTACAGGGCGACGCCAGGTGAAAACAGGTGCCAACGTGCGCTCTGCAGGTACAGTCACGCCACAGAAAGACGGAGTGGGGGGAGGATGAGGCGGGCAGGGTGGGGAGCCCCTAAAATGCCAACGCAGGTCGCATTGCTGGTGCTGAACCGCCTGATTCCCCAGTCTGTGGTGCGGTCACACCACTTCCACAGTAAAAATGAGCACTTAAAAATAAACCCACTCCGCGGAACCGCTCCCGTTCCTGAGCTCCCGTGCTCCGTGCGCAGAGACCTGGCCCCCGTTCAGCTCGGCAGTGCTGCCCTCGGGCCTGGGGCCCCAGACTGCAGTCTCAGCCTCATCAGCTGACTCTGCCCCTGAGCTGTTTCTGTGTTTGACAGCTACATGCTTCCTGTGACCATAAAATGGGGACAATCGCCCCAACCTCCCAGGTGTGCTGTGGGGACTGAGTGAGACAGTGTGAACGCCCACGAGCCGAGTGCCCAGGCCGTGGAGAATCACCGCGGAGCACAGACCCAGGGATGGGCCCCTGGCTGCTGCCCTGGACGTGCTGTATTCGGCCCGTGGAGTGTGTTAACACATTTGCACCAACAGTTACAGCCCTCAGATTTTACATGAAGTACGGTGCTGTGGGTTAAATTGGGTCCCCCCAAAAGATGACAAACTCCTAAGCCCCAGACCTCAGCATGTGACCTTATTTGGAAACAGAGTCATGGCCGAAACAATCGGCTAAGTTACCACAAGGTCACACTGGGGTGGGGTGGACCCCGACCCAATGTGACTGCTGTCCTTCTAAGACAGCACTGGAAGACACAGGGACAAGGGAAAGTGGTGTGACAAGAGAGGCAGAGGTTGGAGGGACGCTGCAGCCACACCAGGATGGCCAAAGACGCTGGAGGAGGCGGGAAGGACCCCCCTGCAGGTTTCAGGGGGAGCCCGGCCCTGCCGACACCTTGGTGCTGGACTCTGGCCCCCAGAACTGTTGCTCTAGGCCACCCAGTCTGTGGCACTTGTTCCCGGAGCCCCGGGAAACTAACACACGAGGCCTCCACTTCTCCGCTGGGACACCTGACCCAACCTCCGGGCTCCTTTTCTTACAGCGACTGGAAGTCGGGGCCGGTCCGCCCCGCGCCCACCCCACACTGTGCCCAGGCAGCAGAGCTGCACCTCAGGGGCCGGCCAGCGTCACGCACGCACTGCTGTCCCCCCAGAGAGAGGTGTTTCCACACAGCCGTACTCTATCGAAGGGCAAGCCGGGAGCAGAGCGGGCCCAGTGTTTGTGCAGGTGAAAGACTACGCTCCCGGCGTAAACGCAAACGAAGCCGCTCTTCGCGCCCTCCCCGCCTGCTTGCTCCCGTGCCAGCTTGGTCCTGGGCACCTCTGCATCCCAGCCCAGCCCACTGTCTCCGCCAGGACATTCAGACACTGTCCCCGTAAGCCCACTTTCACAAAAAGAACACAGTTCCTCAGTATCCAAAAAAGCCCAAGGCTCCCGATTCCTCGGGACAGGCTGTAAGATGTCAGAAACCACGCCTGAGTGAGTGTCCTTTAAACCCTTAAAAGACCACCGACAGACGGCGACGATGGGCTTTTCACTGCCACACGTGCGGAGGTGTGAGTGTCCCGGGCCCTGGCCCCTGCCCCCAGGCCTGGCGTGGCAGTGAGGCCGGGCTGCCACACCACCACAGGCTCACCTTGGGCGGCTTCAGGCCTTTCCCGCGATGTCTTTTGGGGCGCAGGAGCCGTTCTCTCTCCTAGAATGAAGCACAGCGTCGGCGTTTTCAACCAGCCTCAGGTCACATAGGCCAAACCAGCTGGCCCCTGGGGGCTCAGCCTCCGATGCTGCCCCGCCCGCCTGGCTGCCGGGGCGAGGCTCTGTCTGGGCACCGACACCCCCATGACTCTTCTGCTCAGAGCACCACCTACTCCAGCCTTAACTGGATTGTCCCTCAAAAGTGCCCTGATTCAGCAGTCCCGTCAGACTCCAGCCCGTCTGCTTTGGGGGTGGAGGCCGCAAAGCACAGGGCGGTGGCGAGGGGACGGTCGCTGGCAGGGCTGAGGCACAGTGAGGAAGCCGGCGGCTCCGAGCTCGCGCAGAGCTGGGCCAGTGCTCGCCGGGGCCTCCTCCTGCCGGGCCACGCTCTTCACTTCACGGACTCTCAGGTCTTCCTCTGCTGATGGGGTGGCACCTGCCCTGCAGTGCCGCCCTAGCCAGGAAACTGGACTGCGGTGCCTGGTGGCTGCTGTCACGGGAAATGGCATCTGCAGAGGAGCAGCTGCAGCAGCAGCACTCGGCCCCAGATAAAACCGGTAAATTCTCTCCTTTCTAATCAAGTGCCATTTTCCCTTTGGCTGCCAGGAGACCCAGGCATGCTGGTGCCTGGCTTCAGGCCTCACAGCCCACCCCTCTGTCCCTCCTGACCCCAACTGACTCCATTCTTTATTTCCCCTGGTCTCACATCATTCCTCTCTCACCTCGTCATCATTTCACGGAATGTTTTCTCAGCTTACACGGCACCCAGTCCTTTGTGTAGCAAAGATGGAAGGGTGATGGATGGTGGATGACGGAGGAATGGGCGGGGGAACGGAAGGGCGGATGGTGATGGATGGGTGACGGGTGGTGGAGGGATGGACAGATGGGTCAGAAGGTGAAAAAGGGATGGAAGGGAGGAGGGGTGGGAAGGGGGATGGAGCAGCGGGTCAGTGGGAGAAGGAAGGATGGGGAGGGAAGGAGGGAGACGACAGAGAGGCAGGCAAGCAAAGTGAGCTTGACAATCCAGTCAAATCCTTTTCTAGAATTTTGAACGCTGGCTTTTCTACCCTTTGAAGACCCACGAATGGAACCGCCACACTCCCACCTGGGCAAGCAGGACACACTCTGCTTCTGGTCCAACTACAGCTCGCTGCAGAGGCCCCTCATCCCGGTGCCTGAGCCCCTGCCCACGGAGCCGCAGAGTTCTCCGACCTAGCGCGCCCCCTGCGTAAGGGAGCTCCCCGCCCCTCCCATGGGGTTTTCAAGCTCATGGTCTACAATGACTAAGCTAAAAATAAAAGATCACACTCGTTAGAGCCAGCACATGCCCACTCTGTAAATGCCAGAGGACTCGTTCCTAAAACGGATGCTGCTGCTCATGGCTGCAAGGTGGGGAGATGATGTCAGAAACAGTCACCATGGAAACTGCGGGCAAGGCCAGTGAGCCATTTGGCTGCTTTCCCGCAGAACAAAGCAGGGAGGGGCCAGTGACTAGGGAAAGCTCAGTGAGACCCGCGCTCCAGCAGCATCAGCAGCATCGGTGGCATCTCCCTGACGCCCCAGTGCCATGCCCAAACACTGTGTCACCTGGCGTCACGCTGAGCACAGACGTACCAGGGAGAGGTCGTCGATGACGTGCTGCTGCTCCAGCACCTGCAGCCGCAGGAACTCGATCTCTTGCTCGTCCCTCGTCAGGCTGAGGTCATTCAAGGATGTGTGTCGCTTCAGAGACGCCTGTGCCGACAGCTTTTCTTTCTGCAGCCAGAGCGGGAGAGAGCCCCATGGGGTCACTCAGCCCACGGTGTTCGTTAAGGGCCCACAGTGTGCATCTGTGCACGGAGCATGGGCTCTGGGATGCAGGGTGGAGGGATGGGTGGAGGGGTGGCAGCCACTTGGTCCCCAGGTGAGAGGGGACACGGCTGCTGGGCCCACTGCCGGGAGAGGGCTAGGCAGGCCCTAGGTGGCCCAGCCTGAATGCTGGACAAGGAAGCTGGGACAGGGTAGGCCACGCCTGGAATCCCTTGCACCAGACCTGCTGGGGTCTAGGGAGGAGGGCAGGGCCTCAGGGCCACAGTCTTGTCAGCTGTAAAACGGGGTGACCGCTCTACTTCAGACAGCGAGCCTCAGAGTACTCGCGACAGTCAACACCCAGACACCTCCCAACCACCAAGACGAGCTGCCTTGGCTGGAGGAGCGGGTGTTGTGACGCGGGCACTCAGCAGAGGTCGCAGTCCCGTCTGTGTGCCGAGCTCCCGCAGCGACCCGGCTGTGCGGTGAGGCGCTTCTCGGCCACCCTCCCATCCTCTCAGTCACCCTGAGACATCGGTACTTTCCTTCCCGTTTTACAGAAGAAACTGAGGCACAGAGAGAATGAGAGATGAGTCTCAGGGCACGGGCGGGAGGTCACAGGGCTGCGGCCCCAACGCCACCACACTGTGGCACTGTGACTTCTGGACAAGTGACAGCAGGGGGTGGCTTGGGGAGAGACTGCCCGAGGCTTCCCAGGGAGAGAGACCCGGTGCCGGCAACTTGCCATTTCCACGTTTTCCCGCACGAGGGCCTTGACCTTGTCCTCTGTCCTCTGGATGCTCTGCAGCAGGTCCTCGTTCTTCTTGCTCATTCTCTTGTTCTTCTCCACAAGGGGCTTCAGCTGGACCTCTGTCTCTCGGGAGCGCTTCAGCTGCGGCAGAAAGAGACACAGGCCCATTGGCCTGAAGACTCGATGCATGGCTGATGTCACGCGCCACAGAGGCCCCCAGAGACCCCTCCCGGGCCTTCCCTGGAGCCAGAGCTGCCCTCCTCAGGACCCCAGTCCCGGAGCAGTGCCAACACCAGGAAGGGCCCACGGCCACGTGACTTCCAGAGCCAGGACCCCAGCTGAGCCTCAGAGGATCTGGGTGAGCTGAGAGGAGGAGCCCAGTTTGGGGGGCCCACAGATCCACCCTGGGGCACCCCGCTGGCCAGTGGCCTGTGCTGTGTGCACTAGCCTATACTTCTAGAGGTCATGGGTCCCGTGCATAAAGGTCAATCCAGCTGCCTAGTTCCTCCCCACTCTTCAGACAGCAGACCACCCCGGGCCCTCTGCGCCAGGCTCAGTGCCAGGGCGTGGAGATGAACAGGTGGCACCCAGCACTGGCGGGCTCCCCAAGTCCTCTGGGCACAGTCCCTACTGGCAGGCAGGGTGTCCTTCCAGTCTCTCCCGTCTGATTGCATGGGGTGTCCCCTCCTGTGCCCAGGCCCTATGCGGGTGGCGGGGAGCTGGGTCGAAGAGATGACATGGCGGGGGTGCCCATCCAACAGTGGGGAAGAGGGCAGAGATGTGAGCAGAGGCAAGGACACAGCAAGACAAGTAGGAGAGGACACTGCAGGCTGCGATACCACATGCCCAAAGGTTCTGATCTGCCAAGGACGCAGCTCGTCCACTCAGCTGAATGCAGGTGGTGGGCAGGGAAGGGGCGCACCGGGGAGCCTGGTGTAGGCAGCTGGACAGCCCTGGCTTGGTGTCTGTCCCAGCCTGAACGGAGGGCCTCTGCAGTCAGGTCTGCCTTCTGGAACACTCAATCACTCTAACTGCCGTGTGGAGGCCGGTGTAGGGAGGCAGAGGTGTGAGAAAGGACAGCGCTGGGGGGATGGAGTGCGGGAACGGGGGGCCTGCACAGTTGGAGGTGCCCACTCCATTTCCTCCTGAGTAGTGTCCTCGCTGACACATTCATTTTCGAGCTGCATGACCATGGCCAAGTCCCCGGCCTCAGTTTCCTCATCTATAAAATGGGAGACTTGCCACACCTCCAAAGCAGTGGGAAGCCCTTCAAGGCTTTCTCTGTCATTCAACCCTCACCAGAAACCTAGGAGGGGACCCCATCCCTGTCCCATGTCACAGACAAAGAACTCAACCCCAAAGAGGTGGTCGATGTGCTGAAGGTCACACAGATAGTGCTGGAACCAAGTGTCGAACACAGGGACTGACTTCGGACCCCCGCTCTTAGTCCCCGGCCATGAAAGTTAAAACGACCCTCTGGCATCCCTTCAAATATAAAATGCAGCTCGAACCCGCACATTCTACTTCTAGAAACCTACCCCACAGAACCGAGGTTCCAGTGAGGAAAGACAGAGATGCATCTGCTACGTGGCACTGTTTGTAACAGCAAAGAAACCACACAGAGCCTGAACGTCCTCCGGCCGGGGAACGGCTGAGTGGGCCGTGGTGCGCCCACAACGGAGCAGGGCGCAGCCGTTAGAAAGGCAGAGGCAGCTCCTGCTGCATTGGTGACAGAGCTGTGACTGGCCCGTCAAGTGGCACAAGCAAGTTGCGGAACACGACAGGGAAGGGGACCCCATTTTCTAACCACAAACAAAACGAAAACTCTCTCGCTGGTGCCCATCTGTTCCCAGAAGCGTTAAAAACATTCAAGAAGCGCCCGAAACGGCCGACAGAAGCGGCCTTGTGACTTTAAGAGGGAAGTACTCTCAAGCCGATGGAACTTCTACTTTAAACACTTCAGGGCTGTCTGCACAGCTCCAAGCAGCCCGTACTTTCTTCTCACCCACTTCAGGGACTGCTACGTGAGCCCCTGAGCACGCAGGTGAGGAGCCGAGACACAACATGAGATGCGCAGTCTCCTTTCAGCCACATAAAAATACGCCTTCAAAAGCACCAGAAGGACACGAGTGTATTTTGGTCCTGGCACTTGTCCACGCTTCCCACCTTCCACGCTTTTCAAGTGTCGCAGATACTTACTTTCATAATAAAGTTTAAGACAAACAGAAATATTATGAGGCATTTGTCAAGAACTTTGTGTGCTGATTCCCGCTATGGAAAAATTAGGTTAGCTGTTTATCCAGAAAACGCAAAGATCTTGTGAGAGTCGCTATCTTGCCCTGGCCGGGTGGCTCCGCTGCTGGGAGCATTGTCCCGTACACCGAAAGGCTGCGGGTTCAAGGCCGGGTCAGGCCACATATCTAGATCGTAGGTTCGATCCCCAGTCAGGGCACGTATGGGAGGCAACCGGGCGATGTTGCTCTTCCTCTCTCTGTCTCTCCCCCCGCCTTTCGTTCTCTCCGAAATCAATAAAAACATTTCAGGGGAAAATTTTTTTAAAAATCACTATTTTTACTAGAGGTTTATTCTTTAACCAGAAATCCATGTTCATTATTTTTAAAACTAGAAATAGGTTAAGCTTTGATTTTAAAAAAAGGTAAACTGATAAGCAAAAACTAAAAATTATCCATAATCACGCCAACTGAAACAATTTCCAACTTCCAGGATGACAATGTATTTCTACTCTATAAACTGCTCTTATTTAAGTCACTGTGAACCAGTTTCCATGGCAACTAAGCACGACCCACACCATCATTCTTAACGACCGCACACACTCGCTGCACACGTGTCCCGCGGTCGCTCTGGGCAGCACGCGGGAACGAAGCACCTGGGGTTTGGGCTCGTGTCTGGACGCTGTGATGAACACCTGACGAGCACCCTCCCCACACTTCTCTGACTTCTCCAGCTGTTGCCAAGGATGAGCTTCTGCCGAAACAAAGGGCAGTGACAGGGTCCCTCCGTGAGCGTGGGCCGGGTTTTTAATCAGAAAGAAAGGACAAAGCAGAGGAAGCCAGAGGCCTCTGCGTTCATGTCCTGTTAAGCCAGGTTTGCGGTCCCAGGTCAGTGACCCTGCACCACGCCCGCACCCCCGTGCCCCAGGCACGTCCGTCTCTCGGGGCTAGTTACCAGCTCGTTCCTCTCATCTGCCAACAGGGTGTTTCTGTCTTCCAGCTTCCGTATCACCGAGTTCAGTTCAGCAATCTTTAGCTGAAATCGCCTCACATCTCGCTCATCCATGTGCTGGTCCTGAAAAGGAGTCAAGACAGGAACAGACTTCGAAGAGGCGAACGTGACTCAGAGCAGCTCGCAGGCCTGTCTTAGATCCCCCGGCCATGCTCGCTGAGCAGCTCCTCATTAAAACCGACGCCATGCCGGGGCTCCCAGGAGCCCGGCAACATGGACAAGACCTCAAGCCCTGCCAGCAACTTGCCAAAAAGGCCTCATTTGAAAGGCAACAAGACTTCAAACCCACCAACGGCTCCTCACACCTGAACGTGGTCTCGGGGGCCTTGTTGTTTGAGCCTCCACCCGTGACTGGCTATGGCGAACATGCCAGCCCAGTCCTGCAGAGCGGCCACTGGGTCCCTGTGGCTCACCGCTGAGACACCAGCATCTCCTGTGGCATCTGCAGGTGACACGCATGAGACCCTGGACTACTTAGTGAGTGAATGAATGAATGAATGAGTGAGTGAACGCATGCACGCACACAGGCATGCTCGGTGCCTGTTAAGTACCAAGCCGCTGCCCCGAATGCCCTGCCTGCTGGCTGAGCGCCCTGTCCTGGCGGCTTCCTCTCTTTCTCTTCAACTGGAGGCAGCTGAGGACCCCCGGAGGCAAAAGCCACTGGTTGTCCACCTCTACATTCCCAGGGCCTAGCACATTTGACAGCAAACTCGGAGAAGGGCTGAGAGAGGGAAGGAAGGGTGGACAGATGGATGGGAGGAAAGGAGGGAGGGAGGGAGGCACACAAGCTGACTGGAAGGATGACCGGTGACAGGAAGGACACTGGGGGGCCAGCTTGCCCGAGCCTTCACCTGGACACCCATGAGCTCCGCCATGTCCCCTATGCCTGGCGGGAGCTCCCTCTTTGGGCTGCTGTGGTACCGCTCAGCCTCCTTGACCTGAACCAGCTGCTCATCCAAAGCCTCCTTCTGAAGCAGCAGCCGCTGGGTCTGACCCGTCTGCACGCCCAACTCCTTCTCCAAGGCCAGAATCACACGATCTTTCCCTTTGATCTCATCCATCTGCAAAAGAGGAGGAATAAGCCGTCAGTCAGAGGGGCTCAAGACTGGGGGAATCACTCCTCTGCCAGCCTGGGGCCCAGAGAAGGTTAAGCAGTGCCACGGACCCGGGTCAGCTGAACCCAGCAAACTCAGGGCACAAAGAGACCGCAGTCCACGGCCCAGGCCCCAGTCCCTGGCTCAGAGGAGCAGAGAGATATGGGTTCAAGGACCTACAGAGTCAGCCAGGCACTTACCTTTGAAATTTATCTGTGCCCTGTCCCTCTCACCTTAATGAAATAAACCCTGGCCCTCTCGGCCCCTCCAGCTGCTGCCCGCCGCTACCGCAGCCGAACTCTCCTCGGAGTGCACTGTGCTCTCCTGGTCTCCAACTCGCCCCTCCAGACGCTCTGGGCCGGGCACAGCCGCCTCCCCACCACCAGACAGTTCTTGCCCAGGCCTCCAACGCTCTCTTGGCCCCCAGACCCACGGGACGATGGTCCTCCCATCTGTCTCCTCAGCATGACAGTGCCCCTGTTCCCTGCTCCTGGACCCTCTCCTGCCCTCTCCCACCTGTGCGGTGACCGCTCGGTCTCTGTCCTCTTGACAGACCCACCTGCCCGGGGAACACCGCAGTTTCCGAGGCCTGAACCTCTTCCTGGCCTGTGTCCTCTCCCCAAGGCAGCCGTGTCCTCACCCACGACAGCAAGTCCCTTGGATGCCGCTGACGTCACCGCATTCCCCAGCCCTGACTCCCCTCGGAGCCACGCAGACACGCAACAACTGGGTGCTTGGTATTTCCAAGGACCTCACTCACCACGTCCAGCCCCGGCCCACCCAGCCCAGCCTCGCCCAGCATCCCCGGGAGGAAACCAAGCGACAGAAAACCCGGCCCCAGGCCATATACTGCCACCGCCCCTGGACACAAAGCCAAGAGCTGGGAAACTGCCCCAGTGAGGGTGCTGTCCGGAGGTGTTGTCTCCCTTACCCCTCTGAACCAGGTCCCTCCCAGAACCTGAGATTGTAACTCATCTGGAATTAGGGTTGTTGCAAATACAGTTAGTCAAGATGTGGTCACCCTTGAGGGGGGGGGCCTTTATGACCGGTGTCCCTATAAAAGGAGAAGGGACACACAGACACGCAGCAGAAGGCCCGATGAAGATGGAGACAGAGGCTAGAGTGGCACAGCCACAGCCCAGGAACATTAGGGATTGGCCAGTGACCACCAGGAGGAGCTGGAGGAGCAGGAGGACCCTCCCGAGGCCTCCAGAGGCGCAGAGCCCTGCTGGCAGCTTGATGTTGGGCTTCTGCTCCCAGGACGGGGGTGAAGAGACACCTGCTGTTTTCTACCATGAAGCTTGCGGCCACTGGCCGAGGCAGCCCCAGCACACTGATGCAAGGGCCCTCTCTGGGCACACTCAGAGTGTGAAAGATTCACATGGACCGGAACTGGAAACTCTGGCCGCCACTGCACGGAGTCCTGGTTAGGAGTCCTGCATGGGCTGCGGACTGAAGCAAGCTCAAACCCCGCCCCTCCAGCTGTGGATTCGCGGGCAGGCCACCGCCTCCCAACTTGGCCTGAGCCTCTGTAACACAGAGACACTGAGAACACTCCAGAACCTGCTCTGTTCAACTGTGGGGAGATCTAGATCAGCCACGGAAGGAAATCAGCACAGACGTGGTGTATTACGATGCCATCATGCTGGCTGCCAGGGTTGCTCTATCCTAGCCCCTGGTTAACAGAAGGCTATCTTATTTAAGCAGTAGACAATTAAAAAGTGACAAAACAAAACTGAGATTATAGGAGGGAAATGGTACCCCCAAAATCAAGACTGGGAGCTTTTCCAACAAAGCCCTACTGTTGACAATCTCTTTGGGTCTCCCCCCTTCCCTCCACATCCCCAGCCTCCCCCAGGACAACCTCCTGGACCACAGCCAAGGCCGCCCCAGGCCCACTTTCTCCCTAAGCAGCGGCAGAATGCGCCCACTGCGCCCCCTGGTGACGGTGCGCCTGCAGCTCCTGCTTCCGCCGGCTCCCCTCCGCAGGGACAGAGCGACTTTAGGGAAGACTCCACAAGCGCGGGAAGCTCGGCTACCCTGCGCACACCACTCCAGATGCAACAGCAGCCATGTGAGGAAAGGCCACCGTTTTAAACACTCAAGCGTGCTGTCACTATTCCACCAGTGCTGAGCTGGGGAACGTCTGAGCAGAACAGACCAGAGTCGCTGCCCGCGGAGCTTCCATGCGCACGCACACGCAGTCAGCGAGTCAACACTGTAGGTGGTGCTGCAAGTCACCAGGCAGGGTCCCAGTCTGTCCCTGCAGCATCCAGGTCGTACACTTCCATCCCTGCACCGGACAGAACTGTCCCAGGTCAGGCTTGCTCCATGCGCATGGTTTTCACCTGCACTGGCCCTCTTAGGGGAACAGAGGGGGAGGACCCACTGACCATTTCTCCTATTACCCTGGATAAACGTCACTTCTCAGGCAGGCCTGTTGCCCGTGGCAACGTGCTGCGGAGGTACACTGCGTTTCATCTCCTCGGCAGCTGGATTGGGTTAGAAATGCAGGAAGGCTTTCAGACTCCCACTTCCACATTTAACAGGCCTCTTAAGAAAAGCCAAGAAGAAAGGGCAGTTACAGTCAACCTGGGGCTATAACTCGGCATTCTTTGGACTCATTCCTTAGGTCAGTTGGGATTAGGTCCGGCTGCAGGTAACCGCGACTCCCGCACATACAGAGGCTCAGGACCTGGAACTTATTTCCCCGTCATGTACAGAGTCTGGAGAGGGCTGCTGCAGGCCTCCCTGAGTAGTGAGGGCCTCAGGCACCTCCCCGCTTCCCCTCAGGAGAGGCCTGGGAATGCAACCATGATCCTCATGGCCCTTCATGCCCACAGAGCGCCAGCCATCACATCTTCGCCCCAGCCTGGCAGTGGGACATGAAGACGGTGAAGAAAGAAGGGGGTGGGGGTCTTCATTTAAGGAGACTTTTTGATTTGGAAGTTCCATCCACTTCCACCTCTTTGCAGCCAGGGGGCCGGGAAATGCAGTGCTCCTGAGTGCCCATAGCTCCGGACAGAGCCTGGTGTGGCGTCTGCTAGCTTCCTAGGGCTGCCACAGATGACCAGACTTGGGGGCTTGAAACAACAGGGAGTTATTCCTTCACAGGTCATCGTGAGAAACACAGCTTATCTTTGTGTGTTTGCCTTGTACAGACCTTGAAAAACCCACTGATTCTAGCGGGCTGCAGAGTCTCTGGATTTCCACATCATAGTCCCAGCACCCGCGAATACAGACAGTTTCCCTTCCATTCTGTGCAACCTTTAAAACTTTCGTTTCTTTCGACTGTCCCTGTGTCTGTGAGGTCCTCACCAGGGCGCAATGACTGAATAGAAGCAATGGGCGGGGGGGGGCGACATCATGTCTTGTTCTCAAATCCAGGAGAGATGTCCAATTACTCGGCCTTACGCACGCAGTTAGTAGATGCTTGACAGGGCCTTTTTCAGACTAGGGAAATGCCAGTCTCCTCCTCGTTGGCTGTGAGTTTATACCATGAACTTGAATCTTATTAAATGCTTTTCTGCGTGTAGTAAGGTGACCATATGGCGTCCCTCCTTTACTCCACTACCAGTTGAATGACATCCCCGGACGCCAGAATAGGGAACCGTTCTTTGTGCCCAAGAGGGAGCCCAACTGGGTCATGACTTGTGAGCTCTCTGCATGTCACTGCGTCTGACTGGGTCACAGCTGACTCACTGCCTCCTGGGTCCGTGAGAAATCACCCAAAGACTTTCTTTATCACATCATTCACTGGTTTGGGGTCAAAACCGTGCTGGCTCCGAGAATCAGTGAGAATGTGTTCCGTCCTTCTCAGTTTCTGGAAGGGTTTGTGTAGAATCCCTTTAACTCCTTCCTTAAATGCTCTGCACAGTTTACCTGCACAGCCGTCTGGCTCTGGGCTTTCCTTTGTGGGAAAACTATTCCTGACAAACTAAAGTTCTTTAACAGCGACAGGACTGCTCCGATTTTCTATTTCTTCTGGTGTCAGTTTTGGGGAGGTGCACTTATGCAAGGGATGTGTCCGTTTCGTCCACGTCTCAGGTTTCCTGGCGTGTGCGGTTCACAATGTGCTCTACCAGCCTCTCAGTGTCTGCGGGGGCTGCGACGTTTCCCCTTCTGCATTCCTTACATGGGGGCCTTAGCGCGTCTTTTCCTCCTCCTCAGTCTCACTGCGGGCGAACGGATTTACCGCCCTTCATTAACTTTCGAATGCACCGGTTTTCTTTGCTGACTTACTTCGCTGGTCCTCGCTTTTTATAATTTCCTTCATTCTCTTTTCTTGGAGTTTAATTTGCTCTTTTTCTTCCTTCTTGAGATGGAAGCCTAGATCCTGGATTCTTAGTATTTCTTCTTTTTTGTCTAAAATAAGGTCTGCTCGAAGGACTGATTTAATTACAACCCACGTGTTTTGAAATGTGCTCTCTTTCGGGGAGTGGCATGTCCCCTCGGGAAGGACAGTGCTCTGCCGCTGCCGGGACATTATATTCTGTCACTTTAGTTCGCGTTGGCTGTGTCACTTGAATTTTGCGTGTCTTCACTCATTTATCCTCTGTATGTTCTTTCACTTGCCAGTCTCCAATACAATTATGGATTTGTCTATTTCTCCTCTGAGTTTTGATAATATTTTTCCTTTATACATTTGACGTTTTGTTAGGTGCATTCCTAGGGAATTGAGCCCTTCATTACAAAGAATTTTCCCTACTTGGGTTCAGTTTTATTTCTTGCCTTAGATTCTCTGACACTGCCGCCACCAGAGCAGCTTTCCTTCAGTCGATGTTCACGTAATGCATCTCTTTCCAGCCCTTGAAGTTCAATCTGTGTCCTCATAACTGAGATGTGTCTCTTGTAAATATCACCGTTGTTGTGAGGCAGAATCTCGTCTGAGAATCTCAGCTTCCTTGGGTTGTTAGCCTCGGGCATCACCACACAAGTTCAAAGTCTGACAAATGCCTGGAGGGGAAGACTGTAGGCTTTGCTGAAGGTCCCTCCCTCCAGCAAGCCCGATCTCCCGAGGACAGTGTGGCTGAGGGAGGCCTCACTCTGCCTTGCCATCTGGCTCCCTGCCTCCGCTGTCACCGGAGGACTCAGTGAAGAGCCTACCGGGCAAACTGGCCTAGTGTTTGGGGGTTCCTCCAGTTTCCTGTCTCTTATGCCAACCCTGAAAGATGCCGGAGATGCCACTCACCTCCAGTGGAATCTCACTGCCCAGGGAAGCCCGATGCTCACCCCCACCCAGGATCACCGAATGCCCCCAGAGAAGAAAGAGGCTGGCCACTGGCCCAGGAAGGACTCTTTCCCTTCCCTTTGAAATTGTATTTCTCCTCCACCTCACAGCTTCCACGGCTCTCCAACCTCTAAAAAATGTGACTGTTTGCAATTTGCATTTTTGTACTTGCTGCCATGGGATGGCTGGCCTGTGCCGACCAGTACATCCTACCTCACCATGAAAGCCTGCCCCTGGTTCGTTAGTTAAATGAATGAGTAAACGCCCAGCATTTGATAAACTACCACAGTCCCTTCTTACAACCCTGCCCACTATCTATTAACTTCCTTTCACAGGTGACAAGCGTATACTTCTGAGCAGTTCGGTCATCTACCAGGGATCACACACCCAGGCGAAGAGAACTGCCCCCCGGAAGCCTCCTTAGCACCTGAGAAAGCAGGGTCTTTGCCGGAAGCCCTGTGCCCAGAACCTGGATGCCTGGACCGCAGTGGGATTCACAACTCCAAGTCTCTGCACGCGTGCGGGAAGGAAGGACACACAAGTGTGGAAAGCAAGGTGCAGGCACGCAACCAGGGCAGGGGCGCAGAGCACCTACCAGCCGGCGGATGTCGCGCTCGCACTCGCGCTTGATGCGGTGCACCTCATCCTGGTGCTCCTGGTAGGCTGCGCGCAGGTCGGCCGCCTTGGTCTTGTCCGCCTGCATGCAGTTGCTGAGCGCCTCCTCCGCCTGCTTGCGCGCCGCCTTCAGCTCCAGGATCTCCTGCTGCAGCCGCAGGCGCTCGCTGTCGAAGCTCTTGCGCGCCTCCTCTCGTGCCTCGGCCAGCAGCGCAGTCTTGACCTTGTCGGCAGCGCCATCGCGCAGCACGTTCAGCGTGGCCTGCAGCCGCTGCAGCTCGCCCTCCTTGATCTTTGCCATCCGCGCCGCCTCCTGCTCGTGCTGGCGGATGAGCATCTCGCGCAGCGCCTGCAGCTCCTTGGTCTTCTCCTCGTGCAGCTTGGCCCTGAGCGCGGAGATGTAGGCCGTGTGCCGCCGCTGCTCCTGCTCCCGCTCCAGCTTGGCCTCCTGTAGCCGCTCGCGCAGTTTGCTCACCTGCAGCCGAGAGAGTGGGGTCAGGGTCTGGGTCAGATTCTGGGTCGGGGTCGGGGCGACAGCCATGCCCAGAGGATGCCTCCCACACACCCTTGTGCCTGAGGGCCCTGAGGCCGTCCCGGAGCCCCACACTCCAATCCGCCCTCCTGCCACCCCCGCAGTCCTGACCCTCACCAACTCTCACCCCACTACTTTCTTGGGATTTTTCCCTAGAGGTGGAAAAACATGTGAAGGTGTTGGAGAGGACCATCAAACCTCCAACTTTCTTCCAACTCAGAGACTTACAAAGAAGGACAATTTATCCAACCCAAAATAAACCCAGCGGAAATCGCCTCTCTCACTAACGCTGCACAAACTTTAAACCAGAAATATATTTGTGGTGCCCACACACTGGCCTTGGGAGCTGGGGAAGACAGGGCAGGTGGGGGTAGAGAGGCGGGGCTGAAGGAGGAGCTGCCCCCCTGGCCTGGGGCTCCAGCGCCTCCCCCACTCTGACCCCTCACAGCCCCAGGAGGGTGGGGACGCTCAGCTCAGCCCGCAGCAGGCTGCTGAGGCTGGGAAATGCTTCCTGACCTGCCTGGGTGAGGGGCTGCCAAGGGGCGGAGCCCCCCCCACCCCACAGCTGTGTTCCACAGGTGCCAGGCTGCCAACCGAGCCCACCTGAGCATGTCTGGGCAGTCAGCCAACAACTGGAAACATGAATCATAAAAGGTGCCAAGGGAGTGTGTTCCTGATTCACTCCGCAGGGCTGTGGTCGGCCTTTCCATGTCGAGCATTGTGCAATCCACACTGTCCCCAGACGCTTTATGATCCGTTTGCTTTCTAAATGCCACCAGTCACCAGAGAATGGAAACAGTCTCTGGCGCACAAGCTGCCTCTGGACCCCAGGCTGCCATGGCAGTGCGTGCTGGAACCTCCAGCTGCCCGCCCTGTGAGCTCCCCGTCTGTCAGCCTCCAGGGCCATGTGAGACAAGTTCTGGGGAAAAAATCGCTCTCCCCCCTGTGCATGGGCAGGCGTGTGTGATTCACATGCACAAAACCTCCTGATGGGTCTGGCTCTGTCCGAAGAGCCCTGACTCTGTCCTGTCCCTCTCCTGTGAGGCAGGGAGGCCCGCAGCTGCCCCAGTAAGGACCGCTGGGAGGAGGGAAGTTGGAAGTCAAAGAGCGGACAAAGGGAAGTGCGGTCACAGGTAGGGGAGGAGGCGGATGGGGAGAGGGAGGGCAGAGGCCTGTGTGCGGGGCAGCCTGGGAGCTGTCGGCCGCACCCCGGGAGGGGCAGGGGGCCAGCTGAGCGGGGCCAGGTGACACAGGCGTGAGAAGAGGAGACTGGGACACAGACGTGCACAGAGGGACGACCACGTGAGGACAGGGAGAAGACGGCCATCGGAAGAAAACCACCTGCCCACATCTTGACCTCTGACTGCCAGCCTCCACGACTGTGAGAAAGTAAGTGTCCCTTGTTTGGGTCAGCCAGCCCGTGGCACTTTGTTGTGGTGGCCCCAGCAAGCTATGACACCGGGGCAAGTCACCTCTGCCCTCTGGCCCTAGGTCTGCTCCCTTATAAGATGGAAAGAACCACATCTGACCTCACAGGTCACCAGGGGTCAGGAGGCCCTTTGAGGTACCTGGGATGGCCAGTGCCGCAGACACCAAGTAAACGCCAGCCAGCCACCGAGTAACTGCGTGTGACAGGCGACATCTGGGCCCTGAACGCCACTCTCACTCATCCCTTAAGCAAACCCCGCAGGCAGCTGCAGCAGAAGCCTCCAGGTAACAGATGGGGAAACTGAGGCAGGGGGTGACTACATGGCTTGTCCCAAGACCTGCCAGCAGGTGAGGTGGTGGAGGTGGAAGAGAGCCCTGGCAGAATGACCTGGGCTGTGTGGCTTCCCTGAAACCACAGCTGCTGTTGCTACTTCCTGGCCAGCAGCCCCTGCAGGCCCCGCCCCACAGCTGCCAGCCCCAGGGGCCCAGCAGGTGAGTGCCTCCTGCACCAGGCAGGTGTGGACAGATGGGCAGCACCAGCCACCTACTGAAAGAGGCTGGCTGAACTACCCCTGAAATCCTCAGTATCCATAAGCTCCTCATCACCCCAGGCCAGGGACGCTGCCGCTGCTCTCCATGGAGAGTCCTGAGCTGGGGTCACAGTTGGGGCTCAAACTCAGCCACTTGCTCTCCCAGGAGCTGGACCCCACCCAGTACCCCAACTGCTGCCGAGTCCCAGCTCTCAAAAAGACGGGGACACCTGCTGCAGTGGCCCGAGCAGCACCTGCAGGAACTACAGGCAGGGCTCGGGGAATGGCCACCCCTCCCCAACAAGGCCAGATGCCCTGCTCCCCACCCTACGCTCACCCCCACCCCAGCCTGCTTTACCCCCAGAGTGGAACCACACCACCACAAAGGGCTGTGGCAGGGCCCAAGTGCCAGAGGCCAGAGGGCTTTGTATTGTCTCCATTTCTGCAGACCTTTAGGGCACCGCACCACAGATGAGCAGACCAAGGTCTGGAGATGGTACACCACTTGCCCAAGACAGTGAAGACAGCCAGGAGCCAAGCTGAGGATGCAGCCCAGTCTCAGCGATTAGGAAGCCTGGGCTCCTCCCGCTGCCATAGGTGGCCCGTCGCCGCAGCACTGCCACTGGACACCTGCAGTGTACCTGGCACCCAACCGGGCATAGTGCTGACCGGTGGGTATTAAAGCTCGAACCCACCCTATGAGAGCCAAACAGCCCCATCACCGAGCCAGGCTCCCTTCCAACCTTTTCATGTGCCTTCCCCTCCAAACTCCCACCAGGAGCCCACCAGGTGGCACTGTTACAGCCCTGCCCTGCAGGTGCGGGAAGTTATAGCAGGGGGTGCTATGAAGCAGCTGGTCCAAGGCCACGGAAGCTGTGGGGCTGGGACTCGCACCCAGGCGGTGTCTGTGCCACCACTGGCATCAGACCTATTTTAACAAGGGGCAAGCTGCAGCTCAGACACCCCCCAGCCTGGGAGCTCGCCCTCCACACACCCCTTCCCACCTTGCTCTTTTCCTGTTGGAACTCGATCTGAATGCTGGTCAGCTTAGCCCGCAGCTCCTCGTTGGCCACCTGCACCGCATCCGTCTCCATCTCGGGCTTCTCGCCCTTGCTCCGGCCTTTCTTAGACATGCTTCCCCTCTGTTAGGTGCTGAGAATCCGAGTTCACGCCCGCCAGCCAGCAGGCGCCGCCACCCGCTCCGCCAGGCCAGCCAGTCTCGCAGGGCTCAGCTCCTCCGTGTAAACCACCATCACTTGGGATCCTGGGGAGGAAGAAGCTGAGTTAGCCGAGACAGACAGACAGACACCAGTGTCCTGGGGCACTCGGACGCAAAGGCAGTGACTTTGGCTGAGGCCTCCCCCCCCGGGCCAGACCCTTGCTCATGGGGTCACTGCCCCACCAGTCCCAGGTTGACCGGGTGCTTCCAAACTAGGGCTGCACGGAACCACCTGGACGCTTGTTAAGGCGCAGAGTCTCGGGCCCACTCCCAGAGAACCTGCGACCACAGCACCTCAGCACCCTGTAGACCATGGTCTGCAAAGGTCAGTGAGATTCAGCCACATGGGTGCTTGATCCAAAGGCAAGTCCCTGGAGGGGTGCAGAGCTCGAAGCTCGCGGGATATGGTGGGGCCAGGGAGTCTGGATGTCCTTCTGCATACCCAGGTGGTTCTGGCACGAGGTCTGAGAACTACACTCCGAAAAATTATCTTTTAGACTTCATAAAGGATAGGGGTTCCCTCCCCTCAGCCCCGCAGGCTAACACAGCACTGCTCACCCCAAGCCACTAGCTCTGGGCCCAGGGGAGGGGCCCCAGCCAGCGCGGCCGAGCAGTGAAGGCTACTGGAGGAGGCAAGGGTGGAGGCCAGTTACGCCCGTCCTGAACAGGAGAGGGCGCTGTTTCCCAAGGCCCTGATGCCGTTTTCAGGGACAGTCCATGCCACTGATGGATTCCACAGTGGTAATGGGCCTTCAGATCAGCACGGTCAGCACGCATGCACTCCATCTGCTCTGATCTGACGTATGGGAGCCTCATCCATAATTCATTCCTCGGTCCTCTGACCTGTCGGCAGCAGCCCCCAAGCTGAGCAGTTCTCGGCAGTGGGCGGGGCTACTGCTGCTGCGCACCGCCCCGCGAGCTGGGAACGCCCATAGACAGAGAGGCTTCTCCCGGTTACGCCACGCTGCGGCCTGACCACCCACATCTACAAATGTACCCACCAGACCCACAGTCTCTGAGCAAACACTCGGCATGCCTCCCATCGACACGACGCTCGGCCACGAGGGGCAGTCAGGCAAATGGCGTCAGAGGCGTGCCGGCACGGCCACGCAGAGGAAGGTGATGGTCCAGGGAGTGAACAGGCAGAGTCAAATGTAATCTGTGGTCTCAATCTTTCTAAAACATACTTATCGTTCATTTCAGACTTGGCCACAATCATTTTCCGAGCGCTTGCTGGGTGCCAGGCCCTGCACCCCAAGGACACCGTGGTGAAGACCAGGCAGCCAAGCCTCCCTAATGTCAGCAGTGACCCCCCCACCCCCCGAGTGGTGAGATCATAGGTGATGTTTATTTTCTTCTTTACACTCTTCCAGGTAAAGTGGATGTCCTATTCCTATTGCTGCTTGACAGAGAAAACGGAGCCGGTCCTGGAAAAGCCCAGGTGCAGCTCAGAGAGGGAGGCCACACTGGGTCTGACCCAGCCCCTGCCCTGGGATCCGGGTGGCGGCAGCCCTACCCGTCAGAGGGAGGGGAGGCCCGCACAGGGCCATGCCGCACACAGGAAGCCCCACGTGGGCCTTGCTCCAATCATGACGTTGTTTACAGAGCGTCCGGGCTGCTGAGGCAGAGAAACAAAAGAGGAGACAGAAGCTGGGACAAGGTGTGGCTGGGAGGTGGCCAGAGAGGGTGCGTTTGAGACGTATTCTCGGTTGAGCCAACAGGACTTGTTCACGGAAGGTGGGCATTTGCTGAGCTTGAACTATATGCCAGACTCGGCTTGAGCCAGTTCCCGCTCGGCCTGATGCAGCACCCACCAATGTCAGCCAACACACTGGGCACCAGGGCCTGGTCTGGTCCCCACAAAGCTGCCTGCCCTCGGCAGAGCAAAGCATCTCGGCAACAAGGTTCTAGAAGCAGGTGGACGGGTCAGAGCACAGGAACCAGGTTAATGCAGGGAAGGGCAGAGCTCTGGCTGGGCAGTGGGCCCCAAACACCAAGGCTTGGCTTTCGGCTGGTGCTGAGGGGAGGGGGCAGAGTGGCCTTCCAGAAATGATGTGTCCATACCGTGTTCCCGGAACCTGTGGGTGTGCCCTGACTTGGAAAAGGGGTCTTTGCAGGTGTAACTGAGTTAAAAGAGCTCCTCAAGCCTAGATCGTCCTGGATCAGGGCAAACCCTAAATCCAATGACAAGTGTCCTTCCCAGAAGAGACACACGCAGGAGACACATGCAGGAGAGAAAGCCCCGTGAAGACAGGAGAGACCGGAGTGATGCGGCCACAGTTGAAGAACCCAGGACCCCAACAACTGCCAGGAGCCGGGAGAGGCAAGAAGGACACTCCCCCGGAGCCTCAGGGGGAACGCGGCCCTGCCAATGCTTCAGGTTTGGACTTCCCGAACCAGAACCAGAACTGTGACAGTACATTCCCATTGTCTGAAGCCCCCCGTTTGTGGGATTCTGTGCAGCGGCCGCAGGAAACGGGCGAGCTGGGCATGCAGCCGAGCGCTCACGGCTGCTCCCAGCACCTCTAGGCCTCAGATCGTCAGCTTCTCGGCGCCGCACCTGCGTGGACCCTGCCTTGTGCTGCACCGCATGTCATGTCAGCAATCGTGGTGATGTCTCCCTCGGGACACAGCACCTTCACAGCCTGGGAGGTGAGACAGGAAGGGGCCTTCCCCTCCAAGCTGCAGAGGAACAGCGTGAGGCCTAGAAAGCTGGCGTGAGTCACCAGAGATTACTTGGGTATCGGGTGGGGAGATTTCCGCCTCAGCTCCCTGCCTCCACCCCCACCCCATGGCCTGGTATTTTTATAACAGGATCCACAAAATGCTGGTAAAAGAGTCACATCGGCTCCCAGGTGACCAAAACCCTAATGCCTTCTGATGAGCAGAAATCCCAGCCCATCATCCAGGGGCCTTCTCTGCCACTCTTCCCGCTCATTTCACCAACCACCACGTAGAGGGGTCCGTCTGCCGACTCAAGTCCTTTCTGTGAGCATGAAGCTGTTTACTCTGAAGAACCTAGCTGTTTGAATGCGTCACTTGTATTTAATTGGCCCTTAAACACACCTCTCCCTGTGTAAGTGCGTGCCTTTGGTTTGTGTTCTGAAAGACAGACCGTGCTGACGTACTGGGCCCAGGCTCCGCCGTACGTGGGGGTCCACCCTAAGGGAAGAACCCCACCAGGAGGAAGTCAGACACCCGAAGCGGTGGCGTGCAGCGCTGCTGGTATTGCTGCTGGCGAGGGAATGCCGACGACCGCGAGGGCCCGGGGCAGGGGCGGCCGAGTAGGAGACTGCACAGCAGCGAGCGGGCTCAAGTGGGAAAGGCCTGGAGTCGGGGAGGAGGGCAGCCCGCGGGCCTGTGGCCTCCGACAGGGCCCAGGAGAGACAGACGCGGTGCTGTTTGTCAGCCCACGTCAGTGGCTTCTGAGCTTCCCTCTGTGCCTGTGATCGCTGGGGTGCTGTGGCACAAGTTGCAGGTGGGCACTCTGCTCTCAGCCACACCAGCCAGGGTGGCCATCACATCTCTTGAAAGTCCTTCCAGTGCCAGGACACCTGCCCCCCTAGGGCGGCCCCTCCGTTAAAAAGCACTTCCTAGTTAAAGCCAAAAAGAAACACACGAACAGGAAAGAGCCTCCTTCGAACTCCGTGGCTGGCTCCTTCCAGCGCTTGGAAGGCACCCCAAATGAGTCCCTGCCACCCAGGTTCCAGTCCCACCTCCTCAACCTCCCTTCCAGTTACCCGGGCACGAGAAGAGAGCCCGAGCAGCGGGCACCACGGTCCGCCTTCTCTGGGGCGGCCTCATTCAACCATCCCAACGCACAGGTACTACCATTGCTGGCCCCTTGTGGATGGAGAAATCCAGGCCCGAAGACAGGAACTCGCCCACAGTCACGTGGTTGGAAAAGAGCCAGGCAGACGTGGCTTCAAACCCCAGGCCAGTCCCTTTGCACGAGCTCTCTGGGCCTCAGTTTCCCCATCCGTGAAACGGAGATCTTTCATTGCTGTGAAGCCCCAGTCAGCAGGAGCTCAACAGGTGGCGCTGCCCGTGCAGACAGGACAAGTGCTGGGTCCCTGTGGGGACGTTGTCCCGAATGTATGGGCACAAGGTACCCTGCTGCCCAGAGCCGGGCACCCAGGCCGCATGGGACACTGGGCTCAGAGGACAAAGAGGGATGAGGGGGGCCGTGGGAATCTTCACTGATACCAGTTCTAAATCCGTGGCCTGGGAACCTGTCCCCACATAGGGAGACCCAACTGGTGGTGAACGTGCTTCCTCAAGTAGAGAGACAGAGGATGGACACGCTGTCGGCCGGACACAACCCCACTTGGGTGAGCACTCGGGGCCCCGTGCCTCCCCTCCCACTGTCCCCACAGGCAGTGCTACCAGCCAAACTCCCTCTGGAGCCCTTCTTGGTCCCCCTCCCCTGCCACCTGCAGCCTGACCACCTGTCCCTACTTCATCCAAAACCCAATGCCGACTCTGCCTTGGGGCCTCCCCTGCCCAGAGGGCCTGGGCTCGCTTCTCCCCACTCATGAGCCTCCTCCCCCTGAAATGTCCACAATCGCTCCAGCAAACCCACAGCAACCATGCTGCCCTCTGACATGGCTGCCCTGGCTGCCCTGGCCACGCTGTCCTGCCCAGTCATTCACTCATTCCATCGACCATTCATTCCTTCAACAAATCTTCATTGGGCCTCTACTCTGCTGGACGCTGTTCTCAGCACTGGCAACACAAAACAGACCTCTCGTCCCACCCAGAGCTTCCCCCCAGGACAAGGCTACCCGTTGAGGCGAGGACTGGACGGGCCCGTGCGGTGCTCCGGCACCCACCACCATGCCTGTTGCTGAGCAGGTGCTCAGAGAAGAGCCAGTGGTGGAACAAGAACCAGGCGTGACTTTCGCTGAAAGGGCAGCTTTCAGGAACAGTTGTGCGCTGGGTAACAGGCCCAGTGCCAGCCGAAGCCTTGCATGCTCCAGGTGGCATGCCAGCTAGAATGCGAGGATTTGAAGGCTACGGTGCATCCATCGCAGACCAAGGGCAGAGCAATTGCATTTCCCGGTGAGATGCTCCATGTGGCCGACCTACTCCCACCCTGACCCTGGCTCGGGCCCAGCAGACCTGCCCCCAGGGCAGGGGAGTGGCGCCACACCTCAGTGCTTTGCTCCACAGCAGGGGAGGGTTCAGGCATCAGCTCTGGGCTCCACGATGTGCGAGTGGACGTGGGGGCAAAGGAGCTGGCCAGGGGCCAGGGTCCCAGAGCCCCCTTCCTCCTGGCCTTCCGGGAAGTTCCTGGGCTATGGAGCAACACGTGGCACCCACCCGCAATGGGCCTGGGGCCTGGGAGTGCCAACCCGCAGCCAGTGGGCACCAGGCCAGTCTGCAGGGCCCCGCTGAGCAGACTGCTTTGTCAGGGCCTTCTTTACAAGTCATATTCTTAATGATAAGAGTAAAGCCAGGCTAACTGAAGAAAAAACTGAAGGCTTCAAAAAAAATTAATTTCCAGTCCCAACCCCACACATGGCGTCTTCGCAGCCTGTCTTCCCAGAAGAAAAGGCCAGCAGTGGGTGGGCACCCTGTCCAGGCCCAGCTCTCTGCAGACCTTTGCACTTGACCCTCTGATGTCCACAGAATGACTCACACTTTCCAGGGTCCCAAGGCCATCCGGCGATAAACACTGAGTCCTGGATCCAAAACCCGTCTGGCGCTAAGCCACAGCAGCTCCACATGTGCACGAAGTGGAAGGGATGCCCGCTTTGCCTCCCAGAGATTTTTAAAAATACGGTGAAAAGATGACCCGAGTTAAAACGTGGTTTCTAACCGCTCACAAAGTCTGAACTACATCAGGCTCCCGCTCCACCTGCAGGGCCCTTTCCCCCACCCAGGCTGCGAGCTCTGCCCCTCCCCGTCCCCACCCCAGCCCACCAGCCCGGAGCAGGCCCTCACATGCCACCAGGCTCGGGGAGATGAGGTGAGCACTCTTGTCCAGGCTCACCAGCTGGCTCGGATGACATCATCGTGCGCACCTCTGCCCCTCCTGGTCGTGCTTCTGCTTTGGCTTCGGAGCAGCATCCTCCAGCATCAACGGCCTCCAGAGCTTGGTGAACAGCCCACGGAGCCCGCAGCCCCGGCATCGGTGGCTGCCTGGCTTCCCCCCTGAAACCTGACAGACTCCATCTGGACCCCAGGAATTGCTCTGATGCTGCCGGTAGGAAGCAGTCTTTCAAGAGCACCTTTGAGAATGCAGGTCTCTGAAACCCGCTCCCTCACTGTGACCGGGAGAGGAGGACAGGTATGACACAGCTACACCCCAGTCTTCAGTTCCTCTGTTTGAGCAACACAGTCGCAATGCCCCCCAACAGCAGCCACTCAGCGCCACAACTGGGGCAGGTCGTCCTCTGGCACGCTCAGGAAACACACGTCTGTGAAATGGACACTCACCTGACCATCCAAACTCAGTGTGTTGTGAGAGGGGAACATGGTGACAGAGTAAAAGGGGCACATGACAGTGCTAAACAGCAGCCCACGGCGCTGTGATCATGTTCTGTGGTAACCTCTGCAGTCCTCAGTGCTGTGTCCGACAGGCTGTGGCCCGCTTCCGGAGGGAGGGAGGGAGGAGAGAGGGAGAGACAGGGACAGAGGGGGGGAGAGAGAGGGGGGCAGAAGGAAGAAACAAGGAATCAACCTAGAATAAACCTGTCTAACCAACAGACAGCGCCCTAAATGGGAGCAAAGAAACCAAAGTTGTTTGCCTTCCAGCCACGGTAGCCACGGCAGCCACAGCAGCCCACGGCAGCCACGGCAGCCTGGATGAGCTGTTCCGACTCACCCACCTTGGTCCCCAGGGAAAGCCTGCAGCCCTGCCCCAGTGCCCGCCAACCCCACCACACCCGCTGAGGGGCCGTGTGGCTGCTCTGTGTGTAGTGACCGTCAGACCTGGCATCGGAAAAGCCCGTGTCGGCCCTCACAACACAGGTAGTCCCTGAAAGAGCACACAGGACATCTGACACTAACCCCTGGGAGGAGGTAGGTGCCACTCTGCCCCCTAACCTAAACCTGAGTGCTTCAATGGTGACACTTGTGAGACTTGACTCTTGCAATGGGACGCCGCAGGATCTCCTCCCAGAGGGGGCGGTCCTCAGCAAGGCCGACGAACCCTCCAGTTGGAAGACAGCCAGCCACGCCCACGCCACCGACCACGCCCACCTTCCTAGACTCCAGGCAGGCAAATCCAGCCAAAGCCACGGCAGCCCTTCCCGCACCTGGCCCAAACCCCTGGCCAGTATCGCCAGCTCTCGCCTCCCTCTGAAACACGAGTGTGCGGGCTGGGCGGTGTGGCAAACCTCGGCCCCCAGCCACCACCGACAGCTCTCGCGAAGTGCGCACGGCCCGCACTCGCTCCCTTCGCCGGCCGCGCCCCCGTGCCGCTCACACCGAAGCGGGCAGCTCAACGAGTTTCGGCAATCCGGACGGAGGACACGTGAGGGAACCCAAAATGGGCCCTCACGCCCCTGCGCAACTTCACCTTTACCTGCCTAGCGTTTTTCTTCAAAATCATTGACATTTTAAAGACGTGTATACCACGTCAGCCTTTTTCCAAGCAATAACATCCACAAAACCAGAGGCTTAACACGCTAGTTATACTTTCTGTGATGTGCACGCAAGTAGATACTGTGAAAGTTTGCCCACGTGCCGCCCACAACCTTTCCACGTCCCACGAGAGTGCTGTGTCCCTGCGCAGGAGCTCCCTGGGCCCCTTCCAGCTCGGGACACCTGGACCCATGGCTCCCGTGTCGCAGAGGCCAGCCAGGCGCCTGTGCGCAGCAGGTGCCCACAACACTTGCTGCTGAACCAGAGTCATGACTCAGGCCCATCTCCGCCTGTCTGACCCAGAGTCCTGCGACCTGGAGTGGGCAGCTAGCTCGTGCCCCAAGGCTGCACGTAGGGCCCACTGCAGGGGGCGGGGGGCCGGGGTGGGGGGGAGAAGACACAAAGCTGAGCAGGAACGGGACACGGAAGAGAAGCTCGTCCACGAACGTGCAGAAGCTGGTCAGTACAGCGGCTCCAAATGCTCTTTCGGCCCACAGAGTTGTAATAAGTTGGTCACTTCCCCATCAAGCCGTGTGCGAGAGAGGCCCTCGAAGACAGCGCATCTGGACCCCCAGAAGGGATTTAGCATGAGAGCGTAAAGAAAGGTGGGTGACTTCCAAGTCCCAGTGCCACCAGCTAAATAATTGGAGGGAAGCCTGCTGTGCCCTTAGCAATTAGGCAAGGAATCTGTCACATGTCCACGGTCCTTTGTAAAAATTGCAATAAAGAAGGAATGGGGTGCCTTTCAGCCTAGACAGAGGCTCTCCTGGAAACTCAGTGCGACTCTCTACAGCCCCAGGGTGCAGGGCCCGCCACGGCCACGCGCAGGAACCGTGACCCAGCTCCACCGCCCGGCAAATGCAGCCACTTTCAACCGAGCCACAGCCACCTGCTTGACCCAGCCCCGCCCCAGCCCTGGGCTCTGATGTGCCCGTCACACTGCTGCACCTCGGCCAGGACAGCTCTTCTTCCTCCCCCACCTGGAAGGCTCCTATTCATTCCTCAAAAGACAAGTTCAACCCTCACCTCCCACAAGTGTCCCCTCAGAGACTCTCCCTCCTCAGGGCAACACAGAGCCCCGGGGCAGGCTGGTGGTGTTAGGTGACGCAGGAGCCAAGTTGTAAAGGGCCTCCCATGCCCCTCCAGTGCGTAAGGAAAGAAATGTCCAGTTCGTGCTCAGGCAGCAGGAAGTCGGGGAGGGAATGTGTGCAGACCAGCGTGGCAGGAAGGCATTTCTGGTGACCAAGTGGGATGCAGGCTGAAGTTGGACCTGTGACAACGATGTCCATCTCCAGTATCAGACCTGCTCAGTAGCCACACCGGGCAGGGACGGCAGCACCCTGTCCTTGCCGGTGCGCAGCATCGGCATCACCACCACCACGGCCTGCCTCTCTCCACTCTCAGCATGCACTTCTGATCCCTAAGCAGCAGGCACAACTGCTGACCTGTTGGAGGGACGAGGACATGATGACCATGCCAGGAGCCTGCTCCAAAGTGCCCAGCGAGGAGGTGGGGGAGGGCCCCAGGCAGTCAGGCCCCAGGGCAGATGTGGTGGGCAGGAGAACCGTGGGGACTCACCCGCACCCCGCAGGAGTGGGCCCAAGTGCGCTGCCCTGTTCACCCTGGGGAAACCTGGAGGAGCGCCCCAGGGCCCAGCTACAGGGACATCCGTGCAGGAGCTGTGTACAGCAGGGAGGGCAGGAAACTCGTGTTCAGTCCTGGCCAACCCCTGCCGGGCTGCAGAGCATTCACATTCACATTCACATTCACATTCACATTCACACAGAGGGAGGGTGTGAGTCCTCCTGCCCACGACCTCCTGGTGCTTGCGAAGGCGCAGACTCCTGGTTCCGCCTTCACAGAATGAAAGGCCATGTTGGGAGGTGGTGCCCAGCAACAGGAAGGTCCGCACGGGCATGTCTGCACAGTGGTGTCTAGAACTGCTGCCAGGGTGACACTCACAGCCACGGAGAGTCAGCTCCCCCAGTAGTTTTGCTCACTGTGGGGTCCGCGGTGCCTGGCACACAGTAGGTGCTCAAGAGCATTCGTGACCCATCAACCAACGAACTATTCCCTTCGCATGTCTGAACACCTGACCAGTCTGTGGGTGTCGGGGGGCAGGAGCTGTGGCCGCCCTTCACCCTGCAGTGCCCTTCGCCAAGCCAGCCTTTGGACACGGCCACCCACAGCCCCCAGCGCCCTGGTGCCACACGGATTCCAGGGCACACATTTTTTCGCTTTGTAACATTTCTGGAGTCACGGTGTGTTTTCACAACCTAGCCCTGCCGTACATAAGTAGCAGTGTCACTGTTCCAGTCTTTATTGTGCAAAAACAATGACATGTCTCTCGATGGAAGGCATCTGACCGAGTTAATAAAATACAGTAACTCACGGAGTCCACAGTTCTGATACAAAAGTTAGTCGGATGCCAGCACAGCAAACAGATGGTTGTGCATTCCCTTCCTTATGATTTGCAAAAATTAGCCCAATGCCATCTGCCGCAAGCTTTTGGCTTGGGCCTCCGGCAGGCCTGGTCGACCAGGCAGGGCTTCGCTGCTGAGATGCAAATCTAGACCGGATGAAATGAAATGAAATGGCCCTGTTTCACCTGGACGCTCCTAACAGCACCTGCCGGAGGGCACCTCCCTCGGGGGCCACAGGGCGGGGCAGGCCCCGGCACGCCCCGGCCGCATGGCCCCTGGAGCTCAGCCCGGCAAGTGGTCTGTCCATGACAGCGACTGGTGGAGTCTGCCCCTTCCCCACGTGGGACCCTGGCCATGTCACTCTCTGTCTCCGTCCCCTGACCTAGAAAGCGAGGACCCCACAAGTGGGCCACCTTGCAGGGGTGCCGTCAGGACGGTGGACAGGTAATGCCCAGCACAGTGTGTGTTCCAGGCGCCCCGGCTTTTTCCAGGTGCCCTGGCTTTTCCCAGGCATCTTCTGCTTCCCACCAGCGATCACCGCCTCAGACCCGACGTGCTGTAAGCCGGGAGCTTCCAGCACAGGGACGGCAGTGGGTGGTGCTGCCTGCCTGCCCGCCCGCCCGCTGCCAGCAGGTGTCTCAGAGATGCCGCAGACGAGCACAGTCCACCGAGGCTCCACGGTGACGAAGACAGGCGTGGGGTCGTGGCTCCCAGAGCCCCTGCTGGATTCCTGCGGCTGCCCCGGCACAGGGCCTGGCTGGAGGAGGCGGCAAGTGACAGTCTGAGTTAAATGAAGGTTTCAGCCCTGGCCAGTGTGGCTTGGCTGGTTGGAGTGCCTTCCTGCACACCAAAAGGCCATGGGTTCAATTCCCACTCAGGCCACACACCCAGGTTGCGAGATCAATCCCCAACAGGATGTTCATGAGAAGGCAACCAATTGATGTTTCTCTCTCACACTGATCTCTCTCTCTCCTCCTCTCTCTCTAAAAGCAATGAAAAAAATGTCCTTGGGGGAGTGAGGATAAAAAGAAAATTATTTAAATAAGGTTAGGGTCTGGAGCCATGGAAGGATATGATTAGGCAGAAATAAGGGGTAAGGGCGTCCCACGGTGCGGGGGCGGAAGGGCGATGACGCCGCAGGGTCTTCAGGCACTGTCCACACAGGAGTGGTCGTCCTCAGACAGGAAACCCACCTTTCCAGTTGGGGAAAGAGAATCTGGTTTGAAAACTGAGCGGGAAGTTCATGTCTCTCCTGAGGGATAAAAATCGGGCTGCCCAGCAGATCGGTGAGACAGAGGAGAAAGCCCAGAGACAGAGGACCCAACACAGGAATTCAGCACCCAAGGGGGGCAGGCCCCGGCTGATCAGGCCACTGTGTGCGCCCCAGCGCTGTGGACCCCAGGACCCCGGGACCCGCCCGGGTCTGCACAGCAGCACGGCTGTCGGGTGGGCCACAACCCGAACCACACAGAGCCCTGCAGAAGCGGCGGTGGAGGGGCAGAGAGTCCGCGCACCCACAGACGGCACCGTGGCGACTCCGCAGAGGAAAAGCGAGGGGGAAAAAACGATCCTAACCTATCACAAGTCGGAACTGCGCTCAGCAACAGGCCGACAGAAAAATTGGTGTAAATAATGAAAAAGCGATTCCCCAAACAAGAAAAAGCACGTGGCCGGCACACAGACAAGACGTTGAGCCCCACCGGTAACCAGGGGAACGCGGCCGAAAGGAGGGTCCTCACTCATCCTTTGGCAAAGACGCCCAGAGCCTGTTGTTGGCGGGCTCTGGGACCCGGTTCTGTGCCCTTGCGTGGAGCGCTGACTGGCACAACCTTTCTGCCGTTTGTCGATTCCTGTGAAATTTTTACATGGGGGCCGCTTTCGCTCAGCAGCTTCACTTCCAGAATCTACCCCAAGGGAATCATCAGCCAAGGGGTGACCCACAACAAGGGGATGACAAGGGGCTGGTTCCTGGGCCGGTCAGGCCGTGCTAAGTGTGGGAAGATGGGTCCAGGCTGCCGTGCGCGCAGAGGGTCAGCGTGCGACCCCACGTCTCAGGGGCAAACCCCGCATCAGGGCGCTCGAGGACATCACGGCCCTAACAAAAGCTGTGTCCGCTTTTGGGTGGGGGACGGAGGCCGTGGGAACAGAGAATTCTCAGAAAGAGAAGGTGGAACATCCCCTCCGTGGCAGGGGAAGGAGAGAAGACCCGAGCAGGCAGGGAGGGTGGGTCTGGGCCAAGAGAATAGAGAAGGAGAAGGAACCGGGCTGGGGAGAGACATCAGCACCGACACGGTGAAGTCAAAACATCCCATCTGAAATGCACTGGCGGGATTTTTAAAGTCCCCAAAGTTGGAGATAGGGCTGAGTGCCCAAAACCATCGCTTCCTGTCCCACACGCCAGCCGTGACCAATCCACAGATAAAAGTGGAAGGTGACGCCACGTGTAACTGAAGCAGAAGGAGCTGGGAATGACCCGCACACACTGCCCAGGAGAGCAGAAAACGGTCTTGCTTCATTAAAACACAGAAGGACAGCGGACTGAGAACCAAACAGGATGACCCTCAAGCCCGCCCGCCAAATCAACATCCCCCCTTCTTCTTCCCAGTCCTGAACCCCTTCTCATCCCCACCTTTCCCCAGAACCCCCTCCTTTGTCCTGGCTGCTGAAGTGTCCCCATGATCCTAGGGCTCCTCACACTCGGGTCATTCCCATGGCAACGAAGCAGACCTGCCTCTGGCCCAACCCCGCCCACCTCCGCCTCTCTCTGCTGCTCCACCGTCATGGGGCTGTCCCCACCTGTCACCTGGACTGCACTCCTCCAGCCTCCCCTGGCCCCCACCCACCTCCCCTGACCTCCAATGGTCTCTTCTTACCTGAGACTGGCCCCCCTCAACCCCCCTGACCTCCACTCACCCCCCACACCCTGGCCTCCATGTTGCCAGACTGAGCCTGCCTTTTGCAGCCTCACAGGACCACTACGCGGACTCTGACACCATGGAGCCCAGCCTTCCTGTCGGACACTCTTCCCTGCAATGACAGCCCTATTTGGTCTGCAGCATGACAGTCCTGGTTGCTCAGGGTCACTGGGTCCTTGCCACATACAGGCACCACACTAGAGCATCACAGCCTGTCTTCTTGTTCCAGATCGAAAAGAACTCCAGCGTGAATGACTGTGGCCCTGTGCCGCAGGCGTCCCGCAGAATAACGGGCCTAGTGGTGAATACGACATCATTGGCTGTCATAAGGAGGGACAGATTCACATAGCTTGTCACAAGAGCACTGACAACAGTGCCTACTATGTGTGCGCCTGTGATTTTAAATTTGACTACCACCACCACGCTACCATCATCGCCTCCCCCCAAAACCACCACCACCATCATCATCACCACCAGCACCACCTTCACCCCATCCCCCCACCGCCATCACCACCATCACCACTGCCACCACCACCATCACCACCACCATCAGCACCATGACCACCACCGCCAGGTATTCACAATACAGTCCTAGCCATCACGAATGTCAGCTTAGGTGGACAAGCAGGGAAAGTAACGAGAAAGAAAAGATACAGAACCTGCTGTAACATAAAGCATCTCAACTTGCTTCAGCATTTGTTCAGAACCGAATGCCCAGGGCGTAAGCACAAAACAGCGACTGGTGTGGGAAGATGGGAAAAGAACTTTACAAGCCCAGGACGCGGGTGGTTCAACATCAAATGCGCCCAGAGCAGGTGCGCCGTGAGGACAGAGCTGAGCCGCCCTCATCTCCAAACTCCGGCTGCCCCCCAGGGCCGGCACCAAATCAGGAAGGACTCACCAAGGCCTGACTCTCCAAGGTCCCTTTCCCACTCAGTTTAAGAAATCACTGAAGGGAAAAATGCCTGTTCTGAGTCTGGTGAAATGTGTACTCTCGCAAAGCTGTGTAGGCATCTGTTAGTAAAGTATTGCCGACATTTAACAGTAATAATCAACAACTATCAGAAGAGTGGAATTCTCCACTTCTCCAGGGGTTCCCCAAATGACACCGACCGCGCTGCCAGGACCATGCCACACCATGCCACACCATGCCCCAGTCTCTTCCTGTAACATGAATCCTTCTGAAACGTTAATCCAATGCTCTGTGTCTCTGGTCCGCCTTCGGACCAGCCCAGGACCCCTCTGGCCTAAACAGCGGGCAAGCTCAGAGAAGCTGCTCGGGCAAGGGATGCTTTCCTGCCACTGCCCGACCACACCGGCTCAGAAGCCAGCCCCTCGGCTTCACATCCTGCTGAACTTTCAACTTCCTGGAGCTGCAGGGACCTGGTCCCCTGGCACGAGTCAGAGGATCTGCAGACGACATTAATCAACCCCAGCTGCAGAACACAGTGCCTCTCGTCCAAGAGCAAGGGGTCCGGATTTAGGAAGATAAAGACCCAGGCCACGCCCACTTCTAAACCCGGTGCCACTCCAGCCCTGGCCTGTGCTTCCTTCTGTGACCCCCAAAGCCCCCAGCAGGCCAGGCCTTACTGGGCCCTGGGGAGAAGGGTAGACACAGGCTGGCCCAGCCCTTGGGCAGCTCACAGCAACCCCATCAGCCCAGCACACATGGGGCTTAGTGCTCGGATAGGATCAGCCAGGGCATGGGGGCCCCGGGGTGGCAGTGGCCATGTTCCCCAGTGACTCTCTGTCCCCCAGTACGCCCAGGACTTTCCCCTCAGAGGCTAGGAGTGTTTGTACAAGGCTTCTCTTACCCACAAGGCTCTGCTCACGTGGCTTCCTCACCCAGGACGCCTGCCCTGCCTGTCCGTTCTCCCCACCAACTCTGTGCCTCTCCTGGGCTCCCAGCTCAGTGCAGATGCTGAAACGAAAACAGCTGCTGCCCTCACGTTGCCCGAGAGCCGGCAGGGGAGGTGGCTCATAATCAGATGACTGCCATGGGGTTAGGTCAGCACGTAGAGCCTGGGGGGCTTCCTGGAGGGGGTGACCCATCCCCAGCTGTGTCTTCAAGGAGAAGTAGGCGTCTAACCAAGCTGACCAAGGATAAAACACCCAGCCCTACTAGATAACTGTTTTTATGTGTTTACATGAGCACAGGAAAAAATTCAGGAGGGTCCGCCTACCACTGGTCTCCTACCAGGGAATGGAGAAAAAGAGGGTCTATTACTTCTTTATTCTCTTCTCTGTTTGAATAATTACAATAACAAACACTGCTTTAGCCATTTTAGAAGGCGATTAAAACTTGAAGAAAATCGTAAGGGAAGGAGAGAAATGAAAATCTGAAGGACTTTGCTGTTGGCGTGGCAGCCCCTCTGCAGAAGGAATGAATTTTCTCAAAAGACTCCGCTGTTTCGGAGCCGGCCCCCGTGAGTCTGCTCAGAACTGAACTGTGTGGTGAGCTGTTCTCGCCGCCTCCGAGTGACGGGGACGTGGGAAGGCCGGACACCACAGGGCGGACAGGTGCGCCCCGCTGAGCCTCAGGGCGCCCCTCCCACTACGAACACTCTTTACGAACTTTCTATTTTGCAGTTTCAAAATTACACAAAGTTCAAAGAATAGTACAATAAATCCCTTATACCTCCATCTAGGCTCACAGCCATCCACATTTCCCACCTCTGCTTCGTCTGTCTACAAAGGCGTATTCCTATGCATGCGTGTCTCTTTCGACTGGGCACCAGAAAGTAAGCTGCAGACCTCAAGACCTCTCCCCCTAAACGCTGTGACGTGCATCTCTGAAGACCAAGGACATCAGGAAAAAAATCACAACACAGAGATCAAACCCAGGAAATTCTGTCATTGATAGATTTCATATTCCGATATCACCAGTTATCACAATAATGTCCTGTGTCGGACAGTGATTCTTTTGCTTGACCCAGGCCTCAGAACCCGTACTCAAGAGGAGCCGTGTGCAGACGCGGCCGCACCTCTGCCGGAGGCGCTCTGGACCACGGCATTCCCCAAACCATCAGCTGGAAAAGGAAAGCATGACGACGATGAAGAATAAAAGCATCTTGGAAGGAAGAATGGCCTTTCACAAGTCACAGGGCAGGCCAGCTGGAAGGGACCCTGGGTGCAGGCATGAGAGTGACAAGTACCCAGCTGATGCCAGCCCTGATCTTTGGCTTCATATCTAAAAGACACAAGCCACACACCTGACAGTGAAGTCCTCTGTTCTTGGGAGCTGGTGGCATGGACCAGGAGGGCCATGACGCAGAAAGTCAGAGGCCTGGGCTCACACCTCTCAACCTGCTCAGTCACTCTGGAGGAGTCACACAGCCATGGTGGGCCCCAGTTTCCCCACCTGCAGAGCACCGACCCTTCCCTGAGGCCCCTTGGAGCAGTTACAAGGCACTCCCAGGCTCCCTGCAGGCTCTCCAGAAAGAGCTCCCGGGAGCACAGAGCCACACCACTCCTGGCCCACACCATGGTCTCTGGGTCTGGTCCCCAGGCACTCCCCAGCTGGACCAGCACACCTAGCTCCTGCTTAGCTCCTGCTGAGGACTGGTTTCTTCTGCCACCCTCCTCCCCACCATTTGCCCCCCACTGGCCGCTTCCTCACCCTCTGCCCTACCCCAAGCAGCCCCACATGCCCTCTCATCCATGGCCACCCTGATCCAGGGTCCCTTCCTCCTGGAGATCACCACTACTTTTCTGAGAATCAGAAAACAGGAAACAGACCATCCGTGGCTCCCACCGCCATCAGGGTGAAAACCAAACTCCTTGGCCTGGATAAGGCCCTTCCTCATCTGTTCCTCACCTGCTCCCTTACCACAGATCCCTCAAACTCTCCTCACCCACCAAACCAACCCAAGCAGAGAGCAGCAGCCCTGACAGGTAGGTGCTTCTCTCTAAGGGACAGCTGAGGACATGGAAGCTCAGAGAGGTTGAGGAACTGGCCCGAGGTCACACAGCTCAGGAATGACAGAACCAGGGCACAACTAAGTGAGTTCTGAAACGGGCCCCCTTCTTCCCACATAAAAAGTAAAATATTTCGTCAACACACGTCTCTCTACCTGCATTCTGTGTCTGGACAAAAACAAAAGGAACACGGGAGCGGTGGTTCGAAGGGTGGTGGGACACAACGAACACCATTCTTCTTTTCTTTCGGCAACACTTTCATTAATTTTGTCCAGTTTATGTTCCGGGGGAAAAATAATGGCTAGAAACCAGTAAACACTAAGTTTGGTAAAGAGTCCCGAGCACCTCACTCACTCCTGGAGGACACACGCTATACAGGTGATAACACTGGGGGGCTGACTTCAGCTGAGGACTCCCCCGGCGTGGCTGGCACCAGGCAGGACCTGTCACCCGGCTCCACCCAGGCCCTTGACCACCTGCCCGCATTTGCGGCCCTCCTGCAAATCCTTGGCTATCTCTCAGCTGGAAAAGACTCTGGATTTGGGGCTCAGACTTCTGTTTCTGATTAAAGGAAGAGATGGCTCATGACCCCTTCAAAAGGTTACGAGAGTAAGTATGCATTTACTACGTGGTCATGCTGAATCCCCTCTACTCTTGTCCCCTCTGAGCCTCAGGTCCCTTCTCCGTCTAAGATATTACTACTGACACCACCCACTGGTCTATAACAGAAACTCCGCTTGGAGGATGAGGCACCCTGCTCGGCACACACAAGGTAAGTAGAATTATGACGTACTGAGGACCAATTAAGTGCCAGATACTTTCCTAGGCACTACTGATGCAGAGAGGAGCAAGTCACAGTGCTGCCTTGGAGAGACTGGAGGTCTAGTGAGAGAGGACTTTAAACCCCTAAAGGGTTTAAACTTGACCTTGAGCACAGCAGGGAGCAGTGGGGAGGTCTATGCCTGAGAGGAAAAGACCAGACCCCTAGGCACTTCAGACCGGATGCTCAGTTTCAACATCGAAGGCTGCCTAGAGGCGGCCCCCTGGAGGCAGAGACAGTGCCGAGGCTACATCCTTCTCTGGTGGGTGAGGTAGAGGCCTCAGGTGAGCCACGGGAGTGAACGTTTTAGGAGGCAAAGCCAGACAGGACCTACAACCGCAGCGAATGGGGATGGGGAAGGATTCCTAAAGCTGGAGATAAGCTGTATTGTACACTTTAATCTATTTTCGCATCTGTCCAAACATTCACCAAGCACCTTATCGCTCCTACCCACAGGGCTGCTCTTCTGCAGAAACAGGAAGCAGCCCTGTGTGATGTGACCCTGACCCACTCAGAATGGAGCAGCGGGGCCAAGATGGCAATGCCTCCTGGTTACAGCCGGGGAAACAAGGCTCCCAGAGACTCTGTTTCCACTGAATGTGCAGCGAGACCAGGAACATGAGCACAAATCTGTCAGGCCCCCAGCCCTGCTTCACGGTGCCCCCCAGTGGGAGAACGTGTCAGCAGCACTGACAGCTTGCATGGCCAGAAAGAGCCGGTGTCTTTCAAAGTGGCAGGCAGGACACAGTCACTGTTGTCCTGTGCGGTGACCCCTGCCTGGACACCCGCTGGCATCCTGAAGCCATGAAGGGACCTTGGGGAGGGAGAGGGTGTTGGTAGACAGACATCAGGCTTCCCAAAGAGAAAAATACTCAGCAAACACTGATGGAGAGAAGGAGTGAGCTCCAGACTTGGAAGAGACGTTGAGAAAGGCCATCTGGTCTGCTGCCCCATTTTACAGATGGGACATGGAGCCCAGAGGGTGTGTCTAACCCGAACAGGCACAGGGAGGCAGGATTTGCACCTAGACTCTTCACTCCCAACCCTGCACTCTTCTTCCCCTGGCTTCATACTTAGTCTAGTAAAGGTTTAAAAGCCACATCACCACCTCCTCCAGGAAGCCCTCCAGGATTGCCAAGACTGCTGCCCATGAAGACCAGGGCCTCCCAAGAAAGCCCGAACTTCACTGTTGGTCAGACCCAGAGTGGAATCCTGGCCCCATCCCTTACGGCCTGTGGGACCTGCATCCCGGCATTTCGCCTGAGCCACAGATAATCCTGCCCAGAGTGAGTGACTGCTGCCGGGTCTGATGCCAAGCAGCCCCTTCCACAAACTGACCCAGAGAACAGCCATACCACAAAGCCTGCAGTCCCCTAAACATGTACGCACCCACCATGAGTTCCCCTGCAGTGCCACCACTGACGTCAAAGCCACAACCTTCTCCTCCTCTGCGGCTGAGGACGCCTGGCTCGTCCTGCTCTGCGCCTCGCACCCTGAAGGCCGCCCCCAACCGCCAGTCCTCTCCCTCGTCCCTCAGCTTCCTCAGCTCCCGAAGGCAAGTTCGTGCAGAAAGGAGTTGAGGTCAACCCTAAGTACTCCAAACCAACCCTGCACCTCGCTTCTGCGTCCCGGACTGGGCTGCCCCGCACCGCCACTGACCTTTAAACCCAAGCCTGACTCCTCCCCTTCTGCTTCCTGTCCCCGCCCCTTGTCTTGGCCACGCCCTGCACCTGCTCCCGGTCCCGCCCCTCCCCCACCCGGAAAGCCCCTGGGTGGGTGGACCAGGGGCTCCGCTCCGAGGCCTCACGACTCCTCAGCTCTAACTGTCAGGGAGCTGTGTCACCTCCTGGGGCCTTGGTCTCGCCCGCCCCGCCCTCGTGCCCGGTGGAGAAGCCCTGAGAGGAATAGAAATCACCTGCCCCGGGGGCCTCTGGGTAAACTGCGCAGCCGAGGTCAGACCGGGTGGAACAGGCCTCTGTCCCACCTCTACCGCCTTCCTGCTCGGCCTTCCAGCACCCCCACCGAGCCCCGCCGCAAAGCCACGAACCCACAGGAAGCCAGGCCCCTTGTCTTCACACACAGGTGCCTCCGCTAACGGTGACGCTGCCATTCTGCCAGGCACAGAACTAAGGAAAGGAGGCGACCCAGGGTGCCCCGAGTCAGGCCGTGTGCATCTCTCAGGGTATCACCCCTGCCCCGAGCCCCTCAAAGCAGCCACTAAACCAAGAACTGCCTAACAGCCTGCCCCACGCCGGGAGCGTGCCTGGCGTACCCACCCAGTCCATCCTCAAGACCTTCTTGTAAAAAGGGTCACAGGACCATCCCAGGTGACAGATAAGGAAACTGAGGCTCCAAGGGGTGAAGTCACTTCCCAAGGTTCACAGCTGGCAAGCGACAGAGTCTGGACTCCAACGCAGGCCTGTGTGACTCTAGGGCCACATCCCAGCTGCCTAAAGGGTGGTGTCAGTTTGGTGCCCAGCCCTCAGGAGGCAGCAAATGCCTGACATGCACTTAGAAGGACCGAGGAACACTTTTAGGAATGAACAGCCAGGCTCCTTCCTGCACACCCTACCATCCCCCTCCAAGAAACAGCATCCTGACAGCCAGTTAAATGCCATCACATGAGCCCCAACACTTCCATGAAACCGTTGTTTCAGAATAGCCCGGTTCATGAAAAGCTGCCAGCATCCTCAGAAACCACTTCAATGTCCCACCAGACACACTCAGAGACACCGACAGTTTCTGATAGAATTGCTTCTCATGTTCAGAACCCACTTAACCAAATTCTCATCAAATAGAGGAAGGAGTTTTTCTCTGCATGCACAAGAGCATGACGACACTTCCTTCAGAGCACGCAGTGCAGGGGAAGTTCTCTTTTCTACTCGGTGTCTCCCTGAAATGCTAAACTGCAGCGAAGCTTGAGGTAGGGATGAGCGATGGGAGCCAACACCCACACCGCAAGAAAAGCACAGCATCGTGGCAGCGCCCACGCTCCCGTCAGACGGAATCCGATACAATTCAGCAAGCATGCGCCCAGCAGGACCAACAGTCCCTGCTCATACAGCTGTCACTCTGTGCCCGAAATTGTCCCCAATTTTCCAAATCACCTATGATGCCCCAGTCCTGTGACATGGTATCATTAATGCCCATTCTAGCATCCCAGCAGGAAGGGGTGAAGTACCTTGGCCAAGGGGACCCAACTAGCAAGTAGGGGTGGCAAGTTGTACTCAGGTGGTCTGGCTCTAGTGTCCATGTTCTTATCTGCTGTGCAGGTGCCAGATATTATGCTAGGACCCAAGGACAGCGCCACAAGAATGATCCAAACACCACCCCATCCAAGGAAAGGCCGAATAACTACACTTCCTGGGCAGCCACCCCGGGCATCTGCACAGCTGGGGGAGGGTGGCTGCCCAGGCGCAGACAGCCGGAAGATGCCAGGTCTTTATACCCTTGATCTTGGTGTGCTTGAGGTCCCGGAGAGACAGGTATTGTTTTCCTCATTTCATAGGGACAGAATTTCAGCTGAGAGCAGGCAAAGGACTGGCTCAAGTCCCCACCTACAGGCAAAGCCTTTGCTCTTTCAACTGCTACTTGCCAGCCCTTCATTGATGTGAAGGGCCCCTTAAGAAGCCCCAGCTATCAGGTCATTTCCGTCCCACCTCTGCTGAAATGTGTCACACCACCGAGAATGAGCAGTTATGACTGTCAAGCAAAGAGTGACTCCTCATGTGGTCTCCACATCCCTTCTGCACCAGCCAGGCCATGTGGCTTGAGGAGCCCAGGGCACTCCACGACAGACACTGCTGGGCGCCCACTGTGTGCACAGAGCAGGAGGGACGGGGACACGGAGCTCACGTGTGTCCTGGCTTCTCTCAAGAAAATGACTCCAGAGCTGGGAGGATGGCTGTGGGGCGTGGCACAAGGCTGAGACAAGTAGGGAGAGACCAGGGGCTCAAAGAGGGACACTAATTACAGGGCTGGGGTGCTTGGACCAGAAGAACTTCCTACAGGGTTTCTCACTACCAGGTTACAGGCTGTGAAAGATGGCCAGGGCTGACTTGATCAGAGGCAGATGTTCGCTGAGTCCTTAGATATCCTGGCCCAGGACGGTGTCCCGGTGGTTCTTCCACACCCTTGACAAGTTCTAGGCAAGTCAAGGAGACAGGCCAGGAAACAGACAGCGACAGCGCAGGTGATGACTAGGAGACCAGGGCCTTGGCCCCGCAGATTGAGGGAAGGGACATGTGCAGGGGCCTGGCAGGGGTGAGATGTGGACGTGTAGATAAAGGAGCTGGGCCAGGGAGGCGGGGGCGCAGCCTTGGAGCACAAGCCCCACTCATGCATTCCCTCATTCAATCAGCAACCCCCCTGGGCTTGTCATTCCAGGCCCTGAGCTCTGGCTAGCGAGCAAGAAAGACCATGAACAGCAAGAGCCTCACAGAGTGGCCAGGGCTGTGACAGAAAGATGTGTGGACCTGGGGGGAAGGGAAGTACCAAGGAGGTGGGCCTGAGCCACCTCTCTGCAGATGTGCAAAGACGGGAGGAACAGAGGGGTCCTGGCAAGTTCAAGGCAGACAGACCATTGCATAAGGTGGGGGCCAGTGCTATGGGCCAAGTATCTGTGTCCTCCCAAAATTCATTGATGGAAACCCTAACCCCCAATGTATGCTATTTGGGAATGAGGCTTTGGGGGATTGATTAGATCATTCCGGGGGAGCCCTCCTGATGGGATTAGAACCCTTCCAGGAAGATGAGCGCACAAGGAGAGGGTGGCCATCTGCAAGCCAGGACACCAGCTCCCACCGGGGACAGAACTGGCGGCACTTGGTCTTGCGCTCACTTCTAGAGGATGACAACACAGACACGGCATCTGTGAAGGGATGGTAGCCACTGCCTCAGCTGGAGCAGGACAGCCAGCCCCTCCCTCAGGGCATGGGAGATGATGACCAGCCTGGGTCTCAGACCACGTGCCGTGGAGCACAGGGCTCCTCAAAGGAGCTTGGTGGGGGGAGGGCAGGAGTCAGGGGTCTGGGCAACACATGTTGGATTCTCATTTTTTAGGCGTAATCATCTTAAGCTACGCAAATAGCAAACTCCAATAAGCGCCATACCAAATGTTAGCCGTCTGGTAAGCCCCCAGCACAGGCAGGATGCAGACCTGAGTCCAGGATGGGTGGGGAGGGCAGAGGAATAGGCAGCCAAAGTGGGCAGCAGGAGCAAAGGCGCAAAAGCCAAAAACAGCAGGAAGCCAGTAGTCCAGTTGGGCCGGAACCAGAGGGCGTGACTGGGAGTAATGGAGGATGAGATGAGTGGGAAGGGAGCGTGAGGGCCTGGATGTCGGGCTGACAAGGTGGAACTTAGCATCAGCTTCGGGCCAGGCCCTGGGCTGCTGGCATTGATTTCTGATGTCATTGCACTGTGGTCAGAAAATGGACTTTGTATTATTTCGATCCTCTTAAACGTACTGAGGTTGTTTTATGGCTGAACATATGGTCCATCCTGGAGAACGACCCCTGTGCACTTGTGAAGAATCCATCGTCTTGGTGAGGCCGTGCATGGAGAAAAGGGGAGCCCCGTGCACTGTTGGTGGGAATGCAGACTAGTGCAGCCACCGTGGAAAACAGTGTGGAGCTTCCTCAAAAAATAAAAAACAGAACTGCCATATGATGCAGCGATTCCACCTCTGGGTATTTATCCAAAGAAAGCAAAAACACTAACTCAGCCCCAGGTTCACGGCAGCATTACTCACAATGGCCGTGATACAGACACAGCCTCAGTGCCCGCTGTGCACGAGCTGATGGGGAAGCGGTGGCACGTACGACGGAACGTGACTCGGCCGTAAAAAGGATGAAGCCCTGCCATTCGCAACCGCGTGGACGGACCTTCAGAGCACTGTGCTAAGTTAGTTGTCAGCAAGAGAAAGACGAAATACTGTAGGCTCCCACATACACGTGAGGGAAAACAAGTTTACAGACAGAGAAAAAACTGGTGGCTGCCAGAGGCGGGGGAGGGGAGGCGGAGTGGGCAAAATGGGTGCAGGGGCCAAAGGGCACACACTTCCAGTTATCAGACACCTAAGTCCCGGGGAACGTCGTGCACAGCGCGCAGCCCATAGTTAACGACACTGTCTGCGTGTCTGAAAGCTGCTAAGACAGTAGGTCTTAAAAGCCCTCATCACAAGAAAAAAAAATTTTGCAACTGTGCCTGGTGATGGATGTAAACCAGACTTACTGTGGCGATCATTTCATGACATAAACGAATATCAAATCGTCATGTTTTATGCTTGAAGCTAATATGTCCATTATACCTCAAAGTTAAAGAAAAAAAAAAAGCCTATGCATTCTGATGTTCTCGGTGGAGCACTCTATAGATGTCTCTTAGGTCTAGCTCGTCTACCATGTTGTCCAAGCTTTGTATCTCCTTGCTGACCTTCCGTATAGCTGTCCTATCCGTTATTGAAAGTGGAGTAGCCCTGGCTGAGCAGGGCGTCCATCCAGCTTCCCAAGGTTGTGTGTTCGATCCCCAAGAATCAACCAATAAACGCATGAATCAACAAATCGATGTTTCCTTCCCTCTCTTTCTGTCTCACTCCAAACAGAACCAATCAGAAAGAAGAGAGGAGTACTGAGGTATCCGACTACCCTTGTTAATGATCTATTTCCCCCTCGTGCTGGTCAGTTTTTACTTCATGCATTGTTGTTAGGTGCATATATGTCTGTAATTGTTACATCTTCCTAATGGATTGATCCTTTTGTCATTACAAAATGTTGTAAAAATGTCTCTCTTATCTCTACTTTTATATTAAATCTGTCTCGTGCGGTATCAGGATAGTCACTCCAGCTTTCTCGTGGTCACTCGTTCCATGATGTGACTTTTCCCGTCCTTTTACTTTCGATCTGTTTGTACCTTTGGGTCTAAAGATGTGTGTCTCCTGCAGAGGGCGTATGGTTTGATCATTTTAAATATATTCTGGAAATATCTGCCTTGTGATTGGATTGCTTAATCCATTCACATTTCAGGCTATTACTGAGATAGTTGGGTCCACCCCTGCCATTTTACTCTTTGTTTTCTATGTCCCGCATGTCTTTTTGTCGCCTCTGTTCCTCCCCTACTGTGTTCCTCTGCACTAAGTAACTCAGGCACGGTGTTTGGCATGTAGGTCAGAGAAAGAACTTCAAACGTCTGTTTCTTCTTGATTCAGAAAGCAAAATTACCTCTGACAATCTTCAGTTCCTAAATGGCTCGTGTGCCCATGAATCACGACTTCTTTCTCTCTGGTCATGGTAAATGGGAGCAAATTGATTGTTTTTCCAATAGTCATAGAACACCACCCACGGATGTCCATTACCAGCTCCCTGTGCGGGAAGATTTCAGGCTACAACCCAACCTTCCCACATGCGGGAGGCATGGGGCCATCTGCCATGTTCTGGGGTCACCTTCATGACGTGCAGGGACTGGAAGTGCAGTGGCAGCTCAGTGCTGTGGACCATGGGGGGAAGGGAGGGTGGGTATGCCTAACAAAGCCCACCGCGTGGGCGTCTCAGATGCATGGCCTCCCTCTCACAGATAGTGGGCATTGGTGCGAGGAAGCTCCAGTAGGCAGAGGCCCTTTCTGCACCGGCCGCCATGAACAGAGAAGACACCACTCTAAACTCATCGGCTCAAATCCTTGCCCGAGGGGGAGTTAAGTCACCCCAAAGCCTTGTTAGTTAACCTACTATTCATCAGCAATCTTGAAGAGAAGCTACAGTCCAGAGCTCGTGAACTGTGAAACCCCAAACCATAATGTATGCTGTGAATACCTGAGGCTGGGGCACCCAGCACGGCCCCTGTCTTCTGGCTTCAGCATCCCCAATTTCTGATGACCCATCCAGCAACAGGATTGGGTTGTGCATTTGGTCCGAAGGGTCTCACATTCGTTTGGCCATCTCTACAGAAAGCCCAGGGGGTCCAGAACACCAGGTCCTGATAAACCGGGCTCGTCCTGGGTAACTGGCTCACTTCCAGGGAAAGAGACGTGTCAGTAAAGTGCCCATTTGCCTGGCAGTGTAAACAGGTTAGACACGATTTGGGGCATCCAGGCTCTCGTTCAAAATAAGACGTCTGGTTGGCAAACAGAACTTTGTCCGGCCCTGATCCTGGAAGGCTCCAAGATGTGCTAGAGGAGCCCAAGTACCAGCGGGCATGGTGGGCTCGCACCCCCAGCTGCCCTGGCCCAAGGGCGCAGCCTTGCTGACTTCCCAAAAGAAGGTGTGTCTTCCAAAGCCTATTCTGAGGTTCAGCTTGGGAGGAAGGGGGAAATGAGGCCCACTTCACAACAACAAAAAAGACCTTCTGTGAACACAGGGTTGTGGGGGCGGGGGGCGGGGTGGGGGGGTGGCTGCCAGAATAACAGCAGACGCTTGCAAGCAGGTTCGGGTATGGAAACAGGAGGAGCACATCAGCCGACCCCTGCAGAAATGGAAAAGGCCCTCCCTGGGGATCTCTGCACATGGAGCACAGCACCCTGGGACCCGGACGGGACGTCAGAGCTCGGGGTGAAGAGGCTGGTCTCCCTCGTGGCTCCTGGCTGGATCCGGGACTCAAGCCAGAAGCCCTCCCAGGATCAACAGAAATCAGTGGGAAAGGGATCCAGAGAAGAGTAGATGCACAGAACTACAGGGTGGCCTTCCCATGCCCTGAGAATCAGCTTCCCTCATCCAATCAGAGGTGGCAGAATCAGCTGCCCTTGTCCAATCAGAGATGGTGGGGACAGCCCCGCCCATTGTGGGAAGATGCTCAGAGAGGTCTCGGCATTCAGGGACCCGTGGAAAAGGAACGTGCAGTTGCAAGTTCTTCACAGAATAACACAGCCCTGGCACAGTCACTGTATGCAGGGTGGATGTGACAGGAGAGTGGCCCAACGCTCTTGAGCTATACCAAAGTAAGCATTTTGACCGCCAGTTAGAAAAAGCCAACTATGCACCAGGATAGACTAGGTCCATCCCTGCTCTCCTCAGGAGGCCTGCACAAGTGGCTCCCAACTAGAGACTGAAGATGAATAAACAGAAACCTCATTTAAATTAAACCTCAGGGAGCCTTCAGGGGGAGCCCTCACACCCTACCACTCATCTTCCGTGACCCCACAGGGGAAAAGCCTACTTTCCACCCTCCAAGAACAGGAAGATGTTCTACTCCAGTACGCCAGCAGGAAGAAGGAGGATCTTCTCCTTGCCCAGCAACCTCTCAGCCAATGAAAAGCCACCACACCTCCAACTCCCAGTTTCCTCCAGTGAGCTCTTTGTTTCCAATGGCCCCCTTCCCTCTATAAAAGAACATTCCTCTCCCTTCTTCTCAGGAGTTGTTCATGGCTTGCTATCACACCACATGTCCAGAATTGCACTCCTTTGTTCCCCAAAAGCTCTTTTTGCTGGAGAAATATCTGGCAAGACCCAGCTCTCCTCACCAGCACCATTCTCCATCACGCCCCTTACATCTTTTAGGGACTACCACAGTCTTGGTGGCCAGGTTTGTGTTTTCATCAAACTTGTGTAGACTGTGGGTCTCCCCTCCCCGCCCCCTGGCAAGGATGAGCTGCCAGCCTACAGGGACTCCCCATGCCTGGTCCTCATGGGCCCCTAGCTCCCTCCAGGGGCACACAGGAGGCCCTCAAAGATGCACTGTCATCGTTGTCATCAAACTGAGCTTCTAGTTTAGAGAGGATGAAATTGAAGCACAAAAACAAAACAAAAAAACCAAAACATTAACTGACTTGCCTAGAGTCACACACTTCACAGAAGGCAGAGCCACCACCCCGAGCCTGTCTCCTGCCCTCGAGGAGCTTACAATCGACAGCAGCACTGCCCAAAGGAATACAATGTGAGCCCCACAGCGATTTTAAATTTTCTAGAAGCCACATGAAAAGAATACAAAGAAGCAGGAGAAACTAATTTTAACAAAACATCGACTTAGCTTAACAAATCTAATAGTGTCGTTTCAACTTGTAATCATGTCAAAATTGTTGCTGAGCTCTGCCCTGGCTGGTGTGGCTCAGTGGATTGAGCACCAGCCTGTGAACCACAGGGTTGCCGGCTCAATTCCCAGTCAGGGCACAAGCCTGGGTAGTGGGCCAGGTCCCCAGTAGGGGGCGCATGAGAGGCAACCACGCATTGATGTTCCTCTCCCTCTCTTTCTCCCTCCCTTCCTCTCTTAACTAAAAATAAATAAATAAAATCTTTCAAAAAATTGTTACTGAGCTCTTTTACTCTCTTTTGCATTCCAAGTCTTTGAAACCCTGTGTGTATTTTTCACTCACCAGCTCAGGTCAATTCAGACAAGCCACATTTCAGTGCTCATAGCTCCGGTGTGGCTGCTTTTTTGGACACTCAGCTCCAGGAGGTCCCCTGGCTTCTTCAAGACGAACAAGTATACAAGTTAGGGAACTCATTCTCGACCTCTAAGACCACTTCTACAACGGCCACCAGCAACAGCACCAGGGGACAAACACCTACTGCACCCCCACATGGTTCTGGACGGTCTGCATAGGTTATTTCTGACCTTCACACCAACCTCAGGACAGAGGACACTCCGGACAAAAGGAGCTCAGAAAGATTAAATGATGTGCTCTAGGTCATAGAGCTAGTGCGGGGCGTGTGGGGGGCGGGGGGGAGTGGCTGGGAAACTGCTTCTACTCTAGCTTATGGGGACGAGGGACTGATTGTAAACAAGGAAACAAACCCATCTCAGATCGTGCTGATTTCAGAAGAAAACAGTGCCCCAAAGGAGCATAACGGTGGGGGGTGTGGAGGCAGCATCTACCTGGGATAGGCAGGGATGACTTCTCCAAGGAGGGAAGCTTAGGCTGAGACATGAAGGATGAGAAGAAGCCAGTTCTGGCCAGGGCAGGGCAAGAGCATGCCAGGCATTAAGCAGCAAACACAAACGCTCCAAGCAGGAGAATCCAGCCTGTTCCAGGAACCAACAGCAAGGCAGCCAGGCTCCCAGGACTGTGCCAGCTGCCTCTCTAGGCTGCTCGCTTGGCCCCTATGCCATCCCTCCCGCCTCGAGGTGCTCCCACGCCCTTGGTTGCAAAATAAGAAGCCAGGAAACCACTCTCCAGATGTCAAGAACAAGTAAGGCTGGAAGCTCCAGTGCAGGGCCTGGCATGGAGCATGCTTCCATGCCATCTGACGAGGGGCTGAACAGAGGAATGAGTGAGTGGAGGGCGGCGGGAGAGGGGCAGAGGGAGCACCAGGAGAACAAAACCCGGTAGCCAAGGTCCCGGGAAGAAGGCTTTAACACTTGAAGTCTTGCTTCAAACATTACTCACACTAGCCAGAAGGTGGAAACACACCAAATACCCACCGAAAGACCACAGAATGTGGTCTGTCCACACACTGGAATAGTATCCAGCCCCCAAAAGGACTAAAACACTAACAGGCTGCAACATGGATGGCCCATGAGGACATTTCACTGAGTGAAGGGAGCCAGCTGCATATAATTTCATGTACATGATGTGTCCCGAATAGAGAAACCCAGAAACAGAAGGCAGAGGCTGGGGGAAGGGTGGCGGGTGCGCAGTGACTGCTCAGAGGATGTGAGGTTTCCTTTGGGGCAAGGAAAAGAGGTAGACAGAGGCAGTGGTTGTGTGGTAAGTGTACTAAATGCCACCTATGGGCACACTTCACAGAAGTTAATCTTATGTTGTGTGAATTTCACCTCCATTTAAAAAAAAACAAAAAGAAGGAAAGAGGAGAAAGAAAAAGAATTATTTCTCCAGAAGAGGCAGGTCATAACCCTGTTAAATAAAACCCCATGTCCCGGCAAGCAGAGCGAGAACTGCCCCCAGAAGCAGCAGCAGACGTGGGAAGAGAGAGAAGACAGAGGTCCCAAGTTTCAGAGACAAGAAAAGCTACTTTACCAGGCCACTCGGCGCCTCCACTCCCGACGCCTGTACTCCCAGCAACCTGCCTGTCCTCCAGAGGAAGGAGGACACCCTCTGTGGTGTGCCCCAACCCCATCCCCCAGCCCAGGGGCCAGTCTGGAACTTCCGAATGAAAATGCAGCCAAGGTGGAGGCACGGGTCCAGTGGGCCAAGCCAGCACGTCCCCTGACCGGGCACACACAAGGCCATTACTGCCACAATGGGCAGCCCTTGGCAGTCCTGGGATTGCCGCACACAGAACCTTCTTTCATTCCTGAAAGTGGCCCTTCAGGCATGTCCAGGCCAGGGGGGAGAGGACAGCAGGACGCCTGCATCCGCACAGCATCTGGGTCGTTCCAGGTCCAGTCCGGGGTTTTAGGAAGCATGGTGGGTCCTAAGGATGCTTCCAGGCCCTGGAAAGGATAAAGGGGATGCCAAGGGCCACAGGGAGAGGACAGATGGACCTGATACCCAATTAAGGAGTGGCTGCCAGAGGGAACAGCATTGCAGCTCCTGCCCACTGCCCAAGGCTGGGCCTTCACCTGTTCTTTATTTCAGCCTCACCCCACATGGCTTGCAGGGGGCGCTGGGGCTCACCCCATTTTGCAGCGAGAGCACAGAGTTCAGGGGGGTTCCGAGCATGCGGACGCTTCAGCCACGAGTGAGCTGGTAAACGGCATACCAGCGTTCAAACCCAAGGCTGCCACCGACGCCCCCTGTGCTGCGTTCCACATCGGCCGCCCACACTTGCTTCCTTCGGCAAAGCTCCCTCGAGGCAGCACAGGGTCATGGTCACCAACATGAGCTCCCAGTTCAGGTGACAGAACTTTTCATTTCCAGGAAAGTTCTGGAAATGTAGGTGGTGATGGTTGTGCAACAGTGTGAACATGCCGAATGCCACTGAACTGGACACGTCAACGTGGGTGATGGGTGAACCACGATTCAATCATAAATATACGTAACACAGCAATCATTCAATGAAAAGGTCACAGTCCAGGCCATGAAGAATCGTCAACAGATTTGTTACAATACATACCATACAGACCATATTCTCCAAACATGGTAAGATTCAGTTAGAGGCGAGTAAAGATTATAAATCCCTCCCCCGCCCAGAAAAAAATAATGATAACATGGGTCGCTTGGGTTCAAATCCCTGCCCCCCACTTAGCAGCTCTGTGACCCTGGACAAGCTTGAGAGCCTCTCTGTGCCCATCTGTAAAGTGGGAAACGCAGCCTCTCCTCTCGGGCTCGTGTCCAGGACTGAATGGACTCAAATCAGGGACAGACAGACAGGGGGTGGGAGGGTGGCAAATTCCTTCTGCAAATGTTTCTGGCTTTACAGGTGTCTGCCACAAGTGCCCAAGTCTGCCAATACAACGCAAAAGCAGCCACAGACAACAGGTGCACAAATGGATGTGGCTGTGTGTCAATAAAGCTTTATTTACAAACAGGCAGCAGGCTGATGGGTCATGCCTTGCCAACCCCTGGCATGTACCCTGGCACTTGGTAAGTGCTTGGCAAATGTTTACCATTATAATTAAGAAAAAAAGCCATTTATCTCACTTCACAATCAATGAAAGGTACAATACTTCTTGTTACAGTTCCGAAAACAAACACTAACACCAAAGGCAAGTGCCAAGCCCCTGTACCCACTGGAGAGCTGACCCCTCCCTCACTCTCAGCAGCCCCGTGCTTTACCACCAGGCCCTCTGGGCTGCTGCTGTCTCAGGGCAATTCTGAACCAGCAAGCTAGTCACCTCCCTGCCTACCCCCAAGCACTCCTGCCCTTCCCACCCTCTCCAGGAGGGGCTCCTCTGCCCCTCACAGCGTGAGCCACCCCACCCCAGACCCCCTCCAGTCCCTGCTCCTCCCCGCTGGCCCAAATATAGTCCCTGGGCTGGCCGGCTGGCCTTGGAAAGGCAAGAGCAAAGAAAACACTGTCTGAAAACATGCGGGGCTAGAGTGACAATGCCGAGGTCCCCCTGCTGGCCGGCCCTGGGCTCCTTTTCTGAGCATCGAAGACACAACACCACTGGCTGCCAGCCCTGGCTCAGAGGTGACAGGCTTCTGTCACGAGCACTGAGAAGGCCCCTCTCATTGACTTCGCACACCCGCCCACAGGAAGGCCGTCTTCCACTGCAGGGGTCAGCCTGCTTCCCGGTGCCACACCTAAGCTCTGGAGCAAAGCTTGGCGACTGCCGACTTGCAGCCCCACCCCCACGGCCACACACAGCCCTGGTTTGTCAGGTGCCCACATAATTCTCACCCCGGAGTGGTACTGTGCAGCTTAAATGAGACAATTCACAGCAAAAGTGGGAGTTTGAGCAACAATAGCTAGTTTCCCTATGTAAACATCATAGAAAAAGGGGCTGGGCACAGAGAAGTGATGTGCCCCAGGTCACAGAGCCGGGAGACCTGAGCTGGCCATCAGTGCAGCCTGTTCCTTCGCGGCTCCGTGGCTGCTGCTTATGATCGGGAGTCCCATTAAGAGTTTCCTGTCCTGGCTGGTGTGGCTCAGTGGATTGAGTGCCGGCCTGCAAACCCAAGGATCACTGGTTTGTTTCCCAGTCAGGGCACATGCCTGGGTTGCAGGCCGGGTCCCCGGTGGGGGGCACGTGAGAGGCAACCACACATTCATGTTTCTCTCCCTCTCCCCTTCCCTTCCCCTCTCTCTAAGTATAAATAAAAATCTTTAAATACAAACTAAAAAAAAAAAGAGTTTCCCTAGGAACTGGGCAGAAGTGACCGCAACCACCTTACCCAAACACTGAGCAGGAAAGAAGTCCAGATGAAAGGTACCAAAGGACCTGCCTCGGGACCAGGGAGGCAGCCTTTCTTAAGTGGACGCTGGGTTCAGGGCTCTTACAGGCAGCTTAGCACCTTCTCGCACGAGTCTGTACAACCCACGCGAGCCCACGCACCCCCACCCCGCGCCCTTCCTGTTCATCGCTGCTGCTTGAAGGCTTTGCTCCTTGTTTTGAGCTAGGAACATAAACTGGGATGTGTGCCCTGTGAAAAAGCTAAGGGAGTCATTTTTAGATCACTTATCACACGCTCCCTCCTCATCCTCATCACCACTGACTGAGTGCCGCCTGTGCCCAGAGCACTCACCCCACTGAAGACACACCACCATCCTCATTTGTACAGGAGACAGAGGCTCAGAGAGGTTAACCTTCTTGCCCAAGATCACACAGCCATAAGGAACAGGACACAGGTGAGTCCAGATTCTGAAGCCCTACAAGTTGACCTGACCAGCACAGAGGGAGAGTGACTGAGGTCCAGGATACAGTGCGGTCATTCCCAACCTTCCCCGGCGAGGCACCCCATTTTAGGTAGAAGGCCCAGGAGGGAGGCACCTGCCCAGGCTCAGCTGAGTGAGGGAAGAGGCCTGAAGGGGAACCCCGGCAGCCTGGCTCCAGAGGAGGCAGAGGCAGCTTTCCCAGCCTCGGGAGTTAAACAAACAGCCACAGCCCGCAGTGCTGACCGCTGCTGGCTCAGAATGAGAAGAAACAACTTCTCAGACCAGGAAGGGGGGCCCTCCAACGGGCCTCCACCTTCCCCCCTCCTGTCCCCGGCAGACCCAGGGCAGCCCCTCACACTCTCTCCCTCTCTGCACATGTCTCTTATGGCGCCGGCACAATGGGCGCCCGTGGGACTGCCTCCCAGGCAGATGGAGCCCCCAGCAAAGCCAGGCACCTCTCAGACCTCACTGTGCCCCCAGCACCCAGGGGGCAAGGCCTGCCTAAGGCAAAAGGACACAAATATTATCCTGTGCGTGGGAATAAAGTTCTCAGAGAGCACAGACCAGAGGGCCACACGATCTGTTTGGCAGAGCCTCCCAAAGAAGAAACGTGGGAGCTGGGCTTTATTGTAGGAACAGGAGTTCCCCAGACAGGCAATGGGGGGAATGCTTCCGGGGAAAACAAACAGGATGTGGGGGGGCACCTAAGTGTAAAAGCGTGTCTACGGAAAACAGAGGTAGCACCGTGGCTGAGACAGTATGGGGGGTGGGGGGAGTGGGCCAGGACGAGGAGCCTGGGAGGGCGGGGGAGCAGGGGAGCAGTGGATGGTTTGTGAAGGAGGTCGGGCCCACCTGAGGGGCTTCTGGATGTGAGAAGCCGCAAGGTGAGAGCTGCCCCAGACCCGGAGCAGAGACACCCAGGCCAGCACGGCAGACCATGTGTGCAAGTCTGAACACAACAAGGACTTTGGATCACCCATGAGCCTCCATGGAGCTGCACCTGAGCTTCCTCAGAGCAGCGGGTTTCCACAGAACTGACGACACCGCCCAGGCTCGCATCCTGCCGGGGCGCCCTGACCACCCTCCCCATCCCAAAACCTTCCCCTCCTCCTCATCCATCTGGCCTCACGAAAATGCCACACACCCGTCCATGGTCCTGGAGGAGAAGCCAGCTCCTCCCACAGCCTCTCCGCACACCAGTGGGTCACGCTGAGTTAGGGGTGGGGGCCCCCCTAAAGCCCTGTATTTACTGTGGGTAGTGCCCTGTGTGAGCGGCTGAGGTTGTCCCTGCCCTCCCAACCTTCCTAAAATGGTCAGGGAGGCAGAGACCATCAGAGTGGACAGTGGTGTGTCCAGCTCTGCCACATAGGAAAGCTCAGGAGGGGCAAGGGGCTCTCCTTGACCTTGGTCCTGAAGGAGTCAGCCAGTTGAAGGAAGAGGGTTCCCACAGAGGGGACAGCACGAGCAAAGGCCCAAGGACAGAGCGCCTGGAAGTGCGCATGGGAGGGCTGGGGTTGGCGGAGGCGGCCGAGCGGTTCGATACAGTACAGTATCTCTCGAGCTTAAGGAGCCGGGCAGACGCTGGCGGAGAGCCCAGACCGGCCAAGCAGACAGAAGAAGGAAGGGGAGGTGGGCGGGGGAGGGGGGTACTTCTAAGGCGAAAGACAAGGTCTGGCAAGCGGCCTCTATCAGGGATGACCAGGCCGGATCCTCAGGAGCCCGCAGCAAAGAGGGTGGAGTACCGGAAAGATGGAGAGAGGGAGAGAGGAGCTGGAGTCGAGGGCGTGGCTCACTAACACAGGCCTGACAGGCCGCTTGCCTGAACGCAGGGTGCCCGACAAGGTGCCCAGCCCCACTGAAGCCAATCCCCATACGCCATCTCCGGAGGCCTAGTGCGCCCAGGGCGCGCCAGCGGGGCAGGAGGGTGGGTACCAGCCTTTCTTCCCATCCCTCCAGCCTCCTCTCCGGCGCCCACGTGGGCGGAGCAGCGCGGGGGATTGTGCGTGGCAGGAGCTGCGGCAGCGTGTGCTGTGCGTGGGGTGGGGGGGTGCAGGCAGGGCAGCCTCACCCTCCCGGCCCCCAGCTGCCAATGCACGGTCCCAGGCTCCATTCTCTGTGCCACCTCGGCCGGGATCCGGGACCCTAACCTACCTGGCTGGTAGGACAGTGAGGGTAGAGGCCGGCCACGCCCCCCTAGCCACTCCCTGGAGCCACTTGGTGGATCCCCCTCCCCCCTTAGTTGGGGGCGAAATGGGAGATGTACGGAAATAGGGTTGGCATGAGGAAGAAAAAGGGGCTGGGGCAGGACAGGGAGGGACGTAGGGAGTGAGGCGACGCGGAAGCCTCCGGCTGCAAGATGCTGCGGGGAGATTTGGAGAGGAGTGGGGGATGGGAACGAAAGGGTGGGGGCCCACCGAAGTGAGAAGCAAAAGTGGCAGGGGGCTCAGGAGGGGGCGCGAAGGCTGGAGGAGAAGGTGGGTGATGGGGTGGGGCGGCACCGGTCACCGCGTCCCTTGCCACCGGGTCCGCCCATCGGTTGCGAGGTCCGCGGGTCCCCTTCGGACAGCGTGCGCCTCCCTTCCCCCGGCGTACTTGTACCTACCTGCTCGGCGCTCAGGCCCGAGCCGGGCAGCAGCAGCGGGCGTAGCGAGCGCAGCCCCGCGCCGCATCCTCCGGCCGCCACCTCCCTGCACCGAGATTACGCTGCCACCGCCCCCGCCTTATAAAGAACAAAACGGAAAAGAAAAAGGGTGCGTGGAAAAAAAACGTAAGAGGCAAATGGTGCAGACGGCCTGATGCGCGCGCGCGGCTCGGCGGGGGTCCAGCTGCAGCAGCGCCGGTGAGAGTGATCCCGGCAGCCGGCCGGCGCGTGCCGCACAGTCCGGGTGCAGCTCCCGCGGCCGCCAGGCGCCCGGCTCCCAGTGAGGCCCCGCCCCTCCCCCGAGGCACCCCCCACGATTGGCCCGCCCTCCTGTCAGTCAGAGAGGAGGGGGAGGTGCTCGTCTCACCCCGCCCCCGCCCAGGGCCGACGCCGGGAGCGGTTCTGCCCGGGGAGAGGAAGAGCCGGCAGGTCTGAGCGTGCGCACTGGCCCGGGCAGCCAGCGCCGGGGAGTGGCTGGGGTCCCTTGGGTGAGCGCCCCATGCCTTGCCAAGTCTGGGTGCCCTTTGGGTAGAAGCTATCACTGGGAGGGGCTTCGAGGCGCCAGTTAGTGCTACCTACTCTCAGAAGGGTCACACCCAATTTTGTTTTGTTCTGTTGGGGGTTGGTATGTAAAACCTGAGGCTAACCTTCCTAGGCAATTGGTGCTCCAGGAAGATACAATGACAGCGGGTACGATATATTCCCCTTCGTACAGAGATCTAAGGCTCTCAGGTTAAAGGAAAATGTTGGAGGTGCCACAGCCAACAAGTGGCAGAGCAGGGAATCTTACTCCCGAGCCCAGGACCGTCACCGTGGGGCAAAGCCATGTCACCAAACAATAGTGGAATGAACGATATGGTGCCCACCAGAGGCCTGAAGGAAGAGTGGCTTTAAGCTAGGCAAAGATTCATTCATTTCATTTCGTCCACAAATACTCATTGAGCACCTACTAGGAACCAGGCAGCCACGAAGATCTTAGGGATACCCCAGGGAACGGCAGAGAGGAGCGCTGCCCTCCTGGGAATCACCTTCCCACAGAGTGAAGCGAGGGCAGAGCGTCCACAGGAAGCCTTCTCCTGAGCACGGGGAAACGCTTCGAGGAAAACTTGGCGTGCTTGAGAATCAGAAAAAGAGCCGATGTCTCTGGGCCAGAGCAAGGTGAAAGGGGGAGTGGCCAAAGACGGGGATGGGGAGCGGGGCAGAGGCTGGCGCTCTGGTAGGCTGTGGGGAAAGTGTTGTTGATCCCGAGACGGTTTCAGCCGGTAAGGTGGTCCCCGGGACCACTGTCAGATTTACTATTTAAAGTGTACTGGTCAGGATGAACTGCAAGGAGACCCAGTACCAAACACGCTCAAATCCACTGTCTGTCTGACTCACGCAGCACACCCCATCCGGCCTGCAGAAGGCTCTGCTTATTCCGGTTTGTCTCAACTGGGTACCTATGGTCGTTTTGGTCGTAGAAAGAAAAGGTGGCAAACTATTGACTTTTAAAGCTTCCTGTTGGAAGAGACACATCACTCCCCTCAGGGTTCATTGGCCAAAGCAGGTCACATGGCCACCCCTGGCTTCGTGGAAATTAAAAAAATAAAAATTAAAATTAAGGATGGTACCTTGTTGCCTGAAACAAAACCAGGCCTCTGTCGGTGAGGAGGAGGGGCAGGTGGGTATGGGGCAGGCAACTAACTGGCGGTGGTGGGCAAGGTTTCGTAGGACCTGAAGCTCCTGCAGCTTAGAGGCCAGGCCCTCTCTAAGAAAAAAAATTTAAGGAAAATTTTACAAATACAAAATTAGGTATAAAAGTGAATATGTATTTAGAATACTAAAAACATGTTTTTTTTTAATGTTGGAAATTGACAGATATCACAAAGTTTACAAAATCCAGAGAAATAACAATTTTTAAAATTAACTACCTGACATCCACCTTTGTATCTTTCTTTACATTTTTTATTGTTGTTGCTCTTTCATTCTTTTGGATAGTCTCTTCACAGGACAATGATTTTGTAATATTTTTTCTTGTGGAGAAAACAGAAGATTCAGGGTCCTCCTCCAACGATGAAATTTTTTCCATGTCGGTTAGAACACTTTCTTCCAGCCTCATAATTCACTCTTGGTCCTCATGCTCATTTGTTGTCAAATTTGGAAAAACCTCTCTCATTCTTTCCTAAATGGACATTAAGATTTAGAAGAATTACTTTCTCCAGTTTCCTTATTGTAATTATATTAACGTTCACAATAAACGGAATGGCGCACACTCACACCTGGAGATGACTCATCCCGTGCTCCCTAGTCCTTGGTGCCCCTTTCAGGCAGGTGGGAAAGCATAGCAAAAAGGCAGATACTTGGGCCCCTCTGCACCCCACTGAGGTGGGGCCTCTGAGTAGCAGGGCCCAGGAATCGGAATTTTACTGAGTGCCCCTGGTGGTTCCCATGTGAGCTGAGAGGTCCTGGACTAGGTGATTGCCAGCTTGCCTTGTGACTCAGAAGGTCTGCAAGTCCAGGTCTCCCTGTTGGAAGAATCACCTTATATGCCTTGTGCCTCCTCTTCCACCCATATACTCCGGTGCCAGGCCCCCTAACACGGGTTCTGACCCCGTGACCCTGGATTGGCACAGTGTGGGGGAGGACAACCCTGGAAGCCATTATACCTGCCGGGCAGTGAGAGCTTGGCCCTCACAGATTGGCTGAGAGCCACATAAACACAGCCCATTTAGACTCAGATGAAGGCGTTGCTGACCCAGCTTCCTTTCGATGCTTTCCCCCATGCCCTCGGCCACCTCCACACCTCCTGGTATGAGAGGAAGTGAGGTCACAGGAAGTCAGAGGGAAGGAGACAGCAGGTGTTATGGGCTGATTATGTCCCCTTAAAATCCATGTGTCGAAGTCCTGACCCCCAGGACCTCAGAATGTGACTATATTTGGATATCAGGTCTTTAAATACGTGATTTAAGTGAAAGAGGTCACTGGGGTAGCTTATTAGTGTCCTTACAAGAAAAAGTGATAGGACACAGACACAGAGGGATGACCATGTGAGGACACAGGGAAAAGACATGCCATCTACATGCCAAGGAGAGAGGCCTTAGAAGGAACCAACCCTCCCCACACCTTGATCTTGGACATCCAGCCTCCAGAAGTGTGATAAAATGAGTTTCTGGGCCACCCAGGCTGTGGCACTCTGTTATGGCAGCCCAAGCAAACCGATACAACTTAATCCACTTAGACATGGCAGGGCATCTACCGTGTGCCCAGGCTCTGCCCAGGCACCAGGGACATGGCAGGGAAACAGCTAGTGTCTGTCCTCAAGAGCTCATGGGTGGTGGGAGAGACAGAGGAGTGCGTGGATCACTGTGATGGGGGAGCCCAGGGCAGTGGGAGGGCAGGGGAAGGAGCTCATAGAGCTGCCTAAATGAGTCAGAGGGGCTTCCTGGAGGAAGAAACACTTGAACTGAGCTTATTCTGGCCTGCTGCCCCCTAGAGGACACACAGGTTTAAAAGGGGACTGCTGGTAATTAAGGAATTTAGAAGAGGGCACAACACTGCTGCAGCGGTAGGGGGCTGGGCGGGGGGGGGGGGGGGGGGGGGGGGCGCCCCCCGACTGTGACAGGCACCCAGAGGCTGGATGGGAAGTGGAGGGAGACCTGCTGAGTGGTGGTGATGAGGCAGGTTGGGGGCCAGATCCAGGGCAGCTGCAGCCATGGCCCCAGAAGGACAGGTCACCCCCCACCCACCCTTGACTGGGTGGTTGAAAACCATCCAACTGATAAGACTTGCTTTCTGGGTGGTGAGCTGTCCTGGGCCAGGGGACTGGGCGGGGGAGGGGGCAAGTAGTAATAACAACAAGAGCAGACATTGGTCAGGCTTGCTCTGAGCCAGCCCCCAAGCCCAGCACTCCGTGAGGATCAGCTACTCAGGCTCCACAACAGGCCTCGGCAGAGTGAGGTTGGGCCATTGCCAAATATCACATGGCCAGTAGGACCAGGGTTCTGGCCCTGCGGGTAAGGGAATAATCACATCATTAGCTAACATTTACTGAGCACTTACTGGGTTCCAGGTACTATGCTGAGCCTCACATACATGAACTCATTTTGATCCCCACCGTGTCCTTAGCAACTGAAGTTCCATAAGGTTTTCCTAAGGTCACCAGTGGGTAAGTGGCAGAGCCATCTCCTACAGCAGCAGGAGACAACTCGATTCCCGGGCTGCTGCAAAGGCGCAAAGGGAGAGCCCTAAGCATCGCGCTGAGGCAGAGGGGCAGGGAAAACCGGTGCTGGGCAAGGAGTGGGGAACAGCAGCATTTGGCATTGCCTCGGCCACAAGTTAGCTGTCTCCCTGTGACAAGTTTCCATCATCTCCCTGTCAAGTAGAAGTGATGCCACACCCACCCCTGCCAGACAGTCTGGAATGTGAATTCTGCCACACCGTTGGCCCCTACATCATCTTGAGCCTCAGTTCCCTCATCTGAGTAATGGGAAGAACAGCGCCTACCTCATAGGTAAGGCTACTGAAATACAAGGAGGTCTGTCCAGAAAGTATGCAGCCAGGAAATATGAAAAATAGAGACATTTATTGAAGAAGATACAAGAAACCTTGTACATAGGACAATGACGCCTCAGTCCCCTTCAAAGTAAGCACCTTGGAAACCCACACAGTTCTCCCAGCCGCCATCAGCTGCCCCGTCGTATTTTCCTGAATCTCATCGATGGTCAGAAATCTCTTCCCTTTCAAAGGGGATTTTAATTTTGGGAAAAGCCAGAAGTTGCAGGGCACCAAATCTGAGCTGTAGGGGGCCGAGTTGTCTGGGTGATTTGATGTTTTACAAAAAATCTCTGCAGGAGACGTGATGCATGAGCGGGTGCATTGTCGTGTTGAAGCTGCCAGTCACCAGTGGCCCATGGCTGGGGCCTTCTGAGTCATCAGAATAATTTCTGCAGAGGAATGTTAAAGCTTAACATAAAATTGGAGGCAGACTCATTGCTCTACTTGCTCAGTCATTTTGAATGTGACGGCCACACAGCACACATGCCCACTCAATGGCACCTACCGCCCCCACTGACTAGCACAGTGAAGTCGTCACTGTTCACACATGCACAATCCAGTCCACGCTCCTTGGCTGCCAGGTCACATCCATGTCGTGCAAACCGTTCTCGTTGTATTAACAGTGGCTGGACTTTTTCAGGACAGACCTCACAGAATGATCATGGTGCACCTCAGACAGCACCGGGCCGCTGAGTGTGCCCAGGTGGTGAGCGCTGTGGGTATTCAGAGCAGAAAAGCTAACCTCTTTCCACCCCTTCAGGGGAGGCTTTGCGAGGCCCACGTCCCAGAGTGGACAACCAAGACTTGGGGAGTCCCAGTGACTCTGATGAAAAGGGTCTAGAAACTGCAGCCGGGTGTCTGTGACCCCAAGTCCATGCCCTCCACCAGTCCCCGTCCAAACCCAAGACGACAAAGATGAGAACTGGGCTAAGTGAAGCAGAGCCATGTGGCTCCATGGACATAACTTTATCAAGACGACAAATTGGTGAAACCGACAACTGATTAGTGGGTGCCAGGAGGTGGGGGGGCAGGGCGGGGAGGTAGCTGTGGCTATAAAGGGCTAGCAGAAGGGTTCCTGGAATGGAACTGTCCTGTGTCTTGACCGTGGTGGGGGCACACGAATCTGCACTTGATATAGTTACACAGAACTGAACACACACGCACACACACATGAGTTCACGTGAAGACAGGGGAATCTGGGTAAGCTGAATGGAGTGTATCGAGCTGATTGCCTGCTTCGTCCTATTGCCCTCCAGTCCTGTGAGATGGCACCACTGGGGAGTCTAGGAGACGGGTGTACTGGGTTGGTCTCTCTGTGCTGTTTCTTACAGCGGCATGTGACTCTACATATCATCTCAAAATAAAACGTTTTCCAAACACACTGGTGAACATGAAGGCAGCCGACCGAGGCTCTGTCACGGGGCACAGGGGGCCCATGGGCTTTTTCTCCAGAATCAGGTGGAGCCACCGGGAGGGGAGCAAGGCAGGCAGAGCACCCGCATTCTCCATCACCGCGTCACCGTCAGTACAGGGGGCGTCTGGCCTTGTCAGTGTCGAGGTCCCTATGCCAGAATGTGTTTTCTGCTTCTCCTCGCTACCTTTCCCTGCAAAGAGCTTTCTGTGGGCTACTTCTGGGTCTGTGAATAACGCATGCTCGTTGTAAACCATGCGAACAATGCAGGCAGCCCTAGAGCGGAAAGCGCAGGTCACCCTGCATCTCGCCACGCCTGCTAATCCCCACGGGCCCTCGAGTGGCCCGGCCTTCGTGCCTCCCACGGGTGCAGATGCACGGGTGTCACTGTGTGTGCACGGGCCCCTTTTATCATAAATTCACTGTCTTTATTACAGATGCCCCCCCACTCCCACAACAGCCCCCCACCAGGTGGCCCATGTTCACTGCCTCACTTGTGGTCCTCATTGTTTTCTCCATAAACACAGGTGTAAGTACATGCCTCACACACACATTTACACGTGCACACAGGGGCTTGGGGGTGACTCTTTTACAAAATGAATCCATCATAATTGCATGTATCTGCTTCTCACTTTTCACGCTGATCGTCACCTGGCAAAAATCCCTGCCATCGCCTCAGGGGAACTAGAGTCATCCTGTGAAAGGCCGGGGGCACCCCAGGCTGGAGGCCGTCCTCGCCAACTCCGAGCAAGGGCAGTAAAATATCCTTGCCCGCGTGTCCTCGGAGGTCAGCGCTTCCGTTTCTGTGGATGGATTCCCAGCGCTGGAATCGATGGTTTGAAGATCTAAACTAATAGATGCCACCAGATGACCTTCCTAAGACTCTGACATGTCACCCTTCTGCCTCAAGGTACGGCCTTTTCATCCACAGCCAATGCTATACAGCGTGCTGTGAAGGTGGCCACTCTGCTGGGTGTGAAGTCGTATGTCCTTGTGATTTTAGTGTGCATTTCTCTGCCTACTGGGGAATTGGAGCCATTCAATATATATGTTTGAAAATACATGCCTTCAGCTTTAGTTCCTTGAGAATTGTCGATGCAGGTACTTTGTCCATTTTTATCCGGTTTTCTGTGTGTCCCTTTGTGGCGCTTCCCGTAGAGCAGTGGCCCTGTCGCCCGTTTCCAGGTCCAGCATCCATCTCTGGACTTTGCTTGTCGCGCCTCTTGTCACAAAACAACAAACTTTTAATGTTTCAACGAGGTAAATATGTCTCACTTTCCCGGCTATTTCTAACTGTTTAGAATTACCGTTGAAATTACATTTTGAATTTTTGTAACCGAAAGGAGGTAGGTACACTAATAAGTTACCAGGTGCGTGGCTTCGAAGGGCCGGACTCCTGAGAGGGGCTGCTCTGAATTTTCTAATGTCCCCACAATGTATTGTGCATTTTTGTATGATGTAAAAATATTAAAATACGTATAAGTAAATTAAAGATGAGCCTTCGCTGATCAGCTCTTTCCAGCTAACTGGGTATACTTACGTAACTGCGGGGGCAGGAGGTGGGAGGGCTCGAGGGTGGGGGGCAGGAGGTGGAAGGGCTCTGGAGGGGGGCTCTGGTGGGGGTAGGGGCGTGGCTGCCGGCCTCCGCCCCGCCCCCTCGCCCGCCCCCTCGCCCGCGCCCAGCCCCGGCTGCTCAAAAAACCCGGAGCACGGAGCACCGTGCGCGGCGAGGACTCTCGCCCGGCAGCCCGCCCAGGCCCCCTGCAGCGCGGCGACGCTGCGCAGTTCCGAGTGGACCAAGCCGGCGCCCCGGCGTCCGCAGCACGCTTCGAGTCGCGGGCCCCAGCGCTGCTAATCTTGCGGGTCGCCCAACCCCAAGACTGTGCGCGGGGCGGGGGAGGAGGAGGGCACGGGGCGGAGCGAAGCCGGAGCAGAGGGCGCGGGGCGGCGACCCTGGCGGGCGGGCGACATGCAGCAGGACAGCGGCCAGTCTGCGGGTCAGTGGCTGGACTTGCGGCTCCCTCCGCGTCGCGCGTGCCCCGCTTCCTGGGAGTGTGGGGGTCGTCCCCGGGCCGGGATCGGGGAGCCCAGCTGTTGCGGAGTCGGGCAGCACGGGCGCAGGTGCCCGGGGTGATGCCCAGGCCCTGGCACGTGACTCGGGTCTGTGTGTGCTCCGGGGCGATCGGCTTCCTGCATGTCCCTCGGCGCAGGTGCCCAGCCAGCCCCCCGGCCGCGATGACCTCACCCGGCCCAGCCCGGCCCCGCGCCGCCCTTGAGTGGGTCCGGCACCCTCCGCGGCCGCCAGTGCTGAAGGAGTTGCGGCCCGGGCTCCGGAGCCGGCCTGCAATCCGGGCTCCACCGATTCTTGGGGCGCACTGAATGATCCTTCAGCTAGCAACTCAGATCACGATGGGGTGCTCTGGGCCCCTGGCTCTGGGTTCAGTGCACCTGTAGTCACCTGTCGCGTCTAATACCCACAGTGACCAGGGGGCAGACGTTGCCTCATCTCCACAAAGAGAAACCTAGGGCCTTCAGGGATCTGAATGGGGCCTCACTGGTAATACCTGGCATAACCAGGATTCAGACCTGGCTTGCTGAGTGCCAAAGCTTCACACCAAGCCCACAAATGTTGAAACTGACGCTGGAAGGGTTCAGGTCTCTGCCCAGAACCTTCCCTGATGCAGGAAATCCTGTTTCCCAACCTTGTAGGATAATTAAGTGAAAACCGGGTACTTTGCTCCTGGCTAATGTGTGTCTGTCACCAGAAGGCATGTGGCATTCAGGCCTAAAGTTGAACTTGCTGACGGTATCCTCAGGTTCCAACGCAGACTCTGAAGTTAGAGTACCAGCAGTTCTGGGCTATCGCCTGCTTCCTGGGTGGGCTCCGTGGCGCCTTCTTGGTGGCCTGTCTCGGAGATGGGAGAACGGAGACACGGAGAGATGTGCTGGGAGGTGGCCGCTGGCCCTGCAGCCAGGAAGGAGTTCTAGCTGAGTCATGGGTATAACCGTTGCACTGCCCAGCCCGAGCAGAGGCTGGGGCTCCAGGGCAGGCGCCGCCTACCGCTGGGTCGGAGACAGCTTGAGCAAAGTCATAGAAGTTTCCTGAGCCCTAGTTTACTCGTGATTAAAATGAGGGCACCAGGCAAAGCGATCGGCATGGCTCTGCCCTCCAGGGAACTGAGACGGGGTGCTGACTGAGAGCTCCCTGCTCCCAAATGGGCACCTCTCCGCTGTCCAGCTGTGCCTGGACCCTTGGGAAGGGGGCCACGGCAGAGGAGGCTTGGGGCTGGGCCCAGCAGGATGAGGACATCTGAAGTTGGCTGCCCTGGATGGGAGGGATTTCTGCTTGTCATCGAGGTGTCTGGGGAAAGAAAGAGTAGGCCGCTCAAGGTGTAAGGTCTTATCTGTCCCGACCCCACTGTAGACCGTTGGGAAGGTCACTGACCTCCCTGAATGTCTCTCCACCTGTGGATATCACCATGGTAATGAGTCATGCTGAAGATGAAATGAGATAATATGCATAAAGGGTCTGATTATCATTCATTCTGATCACCATCTTTTGGAGTCAGTTAAATCAGTTGGATGAGTATGGGGCTGGAGGAACCCGGAGGGTCCAGGCTCCTGGAGCCTCAAACACCAGGCTGGGGGACCTGGACTTCATGCCGAAGTCAGGGGGAGCCATAGAGGAATATGGGCAGAGAGGGATATGGTAGGACTGCCATCTGTGGGTCCAGAGGGAGGGCCCACAGGAGGAAGGTGAGTCCTGCACCTCTGGTGGGCCTGAAATGCATCCAGTCCCGTGGAGGGGAATGTGACAGCCAGGATATGCCTAGATTGCAGATACACATGACCTTTGTCCCAGCAACCCAATTCCTAGCCCACCACATACAGGAAATGCCACATGTGCATTTGTCACTAGGGGCTGCTAAGGGCACTGTGGCCTGTGAATACAGTGGAACATGCCACCTTCACCAATGAATGCAGTGGCTCTAAGTGGCAGGAAGAGCTGCAAGGCAGTCAACAGAAGGGGCAGTTAGCGCAATGCATCGGCCTGCCACGGTGCAGGGGCCAGACTGTTTCTAAACACACAGGCTGGCTCTGGAGGGCGCGGACAGAGCCTCCTAACAGTGGTTGCCTCCAGGAAGGGGACTGGGTGCTGGAGCACCAGGGAGGGGCAACAACTACCTTTTACTACATCACCCCAGGGGAACCCTTGAGTTCATAGTGCCCTCCACTATGTCTGCCCACCAGGAGCGACTTGTTTCTATGCACTGCCCCTCCCCATGTAGTTAGCATGTGTGCTCCAGGAAAGCAACCACCACCTCGGTTTCGGGCATTGCTGTCACTTGTGAGCATCTGAAAATGCAAAAGTCACATTGCAGAGTGCCTGTGCTGGATGGGCTCTAGGCATGGTGGTGATGTCAATCTCTCTGACCTTACGGGGCCATTCTTGCTGTTGCAGTACCTGCACAACCTCCCCTCCCACCTCCGAATGGGACAGGCGGCCTGCCATCTGGGAGCCCCGTAATCCAGACCCACCATCAGGACCTGGCATCTCTGTCCATGCAGCACATCGTGCCAGCCGACCGGGGTGACGCAAAGGGGCAGGCCACGGAGGAACCAAAGGCAAGTGCGGTGCCCAGACCCGGAGCAGAGGGCAGCAGGTGCTGCGCCAGCATCGTACTGAGCGGAAGCAGCTGCAGGCTTTGCTTTTTCTGTTCTCTGAGCTCGGGGCCAGGCATTCCTCTGCATCGTCTCTTTGAACCCTCTTGGTCCTCAGAGATTGGTATTTTTACCCTCATTTTTCAATGTGGATAAAATTGAGGCACAGAGAGGTCAAGGAACTTGTCCAGGGTCACACAGTAAATGGCAGAGCAGAATTTGAGCTCAGAGAGTCTGGCTTCTACCCTAACCACTTCAGAGAACTTGGGGTTCCTGGGGAAGGTTTGGGGGTGAGGGGATCAGTTCCCTTCTGGGTGGAAGCTCCAATCCCACTGGTGAGTAGTGGAGGGCACAGTGAGGGCTCAGTGGGCAGCAGGCGGGCTTTGGGGGCAGACAGGTAGATTCTGGGGTCCCAGCTCACTGCCTCCCAGCTGTGGCACTTTGTACAAGGCGTGTTTGCTCTTTAAGCCTCAGTTCCTTCCAGGTAAAATGGGGTTACATCGCCCACGTGAAAGGAATTCCTGGAGATGGAATGGTAACAGTCACCTGCCAAAGGGTCTGGTCCGTCATGGGTGTGCAACAGTGGTTTTTCCCTTTTTATCTTGTTCCTGTGATAGTTTGACTCAGAGAACACCAGGTCTGCTGAGAAATTCCGGAAAGGAGCAGTGGCCCTTCTGTCAGTCAGGGCCAGGCTCAGAGGCAAAAACTCTGCGGCTTAGACAAGATGGGGTTTGTTTCTTCCTCCCACCTGTGAAGGGCGTCCCAGGGGAGGTGGCCCAGGGCTGGAGTGGAAGCGTCACAGTCGCTGTCTGTTGCAGTGTGTCCACTGGTTAAGAATCCTTTTGGAATGGATTTTTCTCCCTGGAATGTTGCCAATCAATTGATTTTTCTGCTCTGCTGTTGGCAACACTTTTTTAAAAAATCCACCTTTCTTTGCTCCGATGTCCTCCGCCTCTCCTCTCCCCGCTGAGCTGACGGACTTGGGTGTGTGGGAAATGCTCTCACACGGTGACACCCTGTGCTATACGGACCAGCTCTCAGGGTGCATGGCTCCATGCAGGGCAGGCCGATTGGGCGCAAATCCTGTGTGAGAAACTCAGCGAGGACAGAACGGCTCAGAGAAAAGTCCGCCGGCGGCCTTTCCAGGCACCTTTGTCTCAGTAACTACGGTTTCTGGGCGGACGAAGAAAACACGCAGAAAAGCTTTTCTGTTAATAATGAAGCTGAAATGAAGAGCCAAGGATGGCAGCGAAATGACAAACCCATTTATTGTGGAGCTTGACTTAGAGTAACAGAATATGGAGAAGTACAATAACATGGATTAAAGTGTTTCTTCCAACTAACAAAATAAATAAATAAGCAGCCTTCTCTCTGTGCTACAGCAGAGGGACTGAGCAGGGGAGGACAGACGGTGGCTGCTGTGATGCGGGGCACCGGTGACCTGACGCATGTCCCACGTGACCCCGGGCAGTGTGGGGCTGCCCACAGGAGGCACGGCTCTAACAGAAGCCGTGGTGTGCTCCTGGCTCTCAGCTTGGCACTGCCACTCGGTGGCCAGCTCAGGCCATCGTTCTGAGTGTCTTCCTGAGACACGGAGTGATGACCTGTGCTCTAATTGGGGAATGAGACCCACATTCAGCAGCGTTATTGGAAAGCCCCAGCGACGCCGGAAAGGGTGGTCGCTCTGCAGTTACTGCAGAAATCAGAGCTGCCAGGCCCTGGGAGCTCTCCGTGGTGCTGAAAGGGAGGCCTCCTTCCCTTTCCGGCTCCAGGGAACTGCGCAGTCGGCTGGTACAGGAGGGAGTGAGGAAGCGTGTCCTTTACTGTGCACCCACGCGTGCCTCGAACCTCCTAGGTGCCTGCAGCCCTGCCGCACTAGCGCACATGGTGGCTACCAGCTCTTGGCCCCTGTCTGGCCCGTGCTTGACCCTCCTGTGCTGCGCAGACCTCCTCTGTCCTTTGGTCCCCAGCACATCTGGCCTGGCTCTGGCAGGTGCGAGGTCCTCATCCAGCAGCCTTTTAGGGCCACTACCCAGCTTAGTGCCTCCTGACTGTTGGGAAGGCCACAACAGGCATGTCTGGGAGGGAGCTTTGAAAGCTAGAAAGCTGAGATGGTTGAAACAGATTTTCAAGGCCACATTTTGATTACTCTCCACCCTTTTTGGTACGTGTGTGAGTTTGGGTTAGGAAAATGTGAAGCTGAGCCCTGAGTGCAGGGCGTCCAGGCTGCACTCTGGAACCCTCTTCCCTTGTAATGCATTGTTGTGATTGTTTTGTACAAGTCAGTCTCCACCATTAGCCCTTGAGCTGCTGAGTTCAGCCCTCTGGCCTCCAAACATGGCACAGGGCCCTGAGGATAGCAAGGGCTCAGGCACTATCAATGAACCAAGGAATTGGATGAAGAGTGAGCCTCGGTTTCCCTCCCGAGAGCCGGCTTCAGTGGGAGAGGGTCCTGTGTTCAGTCCCAGCAGCCGGCGCTAAGTGGCCACTTCCTGGGTGGCTAGCTCTAAGAACCACACAAATATTAACACATTTACTCCTCACCGCACCCCACAAGCTAAGGGCTATTTTGATCCCCAGTGTATAAGTGGGGAAACTGAGGCACAGGGCCGTTCCTGATTTACCTAAGGCCACATGGCGGGTAAGCAGCAGAGCTGAGATGTGGACCCCGGCTGAGTGCCAGTCAAGCTCAGATGTTAGCCCCCCCCTCCCAATGCCGAGGCTCGGTCCCAGCCCCCTGTGAGCCCAGTAACCTGACCCTCGGGGTGCTTTCTTGACTGTGCCCCATGAGCGTTGTGCAGTCTTAACATGATGGGTGGGACCGTCCCAGCTCCCGCACCCGCTGGGGGACACTGGGGCAGCAAGTGCATCCCTCCGTGCCTCAGTCCCCTCATCTTCCAGGGATGATCACCGCTACTCTGCAAAGGTGCTCGGAGGCTAGAGGCCATGTGGGTGGAGCCCAGAGGGGACACTCCAGCCTGTTGTCATTATTGTTGTGAACTGGGATTCGCATCTGGTAAATCATGGCTCACAGTCTTGGGGGTTCCCTCTCTGGTGTTTCTGTTTCAGAAAAGGAGAGGGGGCTGGCCCAAAGGCAAGAAAAGGAAACCCCCGAGGGACCTTTCTGTTCCCCGAGCTCCCACGACAGGGTAAGACCGGGGACACTTGCTTGACCTGGTGTGAAGGGACGTTTGGGGCTCACCTGGTGGCCTGTGCTGTGTGCCGGGCATGGCCACGATCCCACCTCGGCCGTCACCGGTTTCCCAGGGTCCCTGGTCGTTAGGGCTTCATGCCACAGGGAGTGAGGGTGGGTGGTTTGGCTCTTGAACCTGGAATGAGATTTGCATGCTCAAAGGAAAGGCCAGAAGAGCTGGGCTTGGGCCACAGGTGGGGAGGGGGATGGCTATGGGGTCGGCATTTGGATTCCCTTCCAGCTCACAGACGTGGGTGTCCTGAGGCCTCAGGGGAGGTAGTCAACCTTTACCAAGACTTGAACGCACCTCCCAGCACCCTGAGACCTTGTCCCCTGTCTTCTGGCATCTTGGGCTGCAGAAGAGAGGTCCATACCACTCCCTCGCCCCTGCTCTGAGGGTCTCCATGCCCCTCTGGAAGCCTGTGTGATTTCCTCTTCATCCTCAGGGCCCACACATTTCTAAGAGTGAGGGCTTTTCTGTTTTCTGGTTGGTCCCAAGGCTGGTTTGTCTCATTTCAGATCCTTTGGTCAGCAGGGTGCAGGGCCCGTGCCTGGAGCATGGAGGCTGCACAATAACCCTGTTAGCAGGGGACATTATGCCCATTAGACAGAGGGGAAACTGAGGCTCCAGTGGTACGTGACATGCCCACCCAGTCTTCATGCGCCTCATGCCCCTCTCCTGGCTCCTTGTCTTCCGTCGATCTCTCGATAAATAGCCATTCGAGCATTTCCCCAAGTAGATTAGCCTCGGTTCCTCCAGTTAGCCTGACGAATATTGGCACAGCCATGACGACCTCTTTCTATGACATGAAAGCAGAAGCAGCTGCACGGGCCCCGCTGAGCGCCTCCCGCCAGTTCTCAGAGCGTCTGTGTTTGTTCGGCGCAGGTACGTGATATTCCTGAACGAACAGAAAAGCCAGCTGAGGGCGGAGCACCCAGACCTGCCGTTTACGGAAATCACAAAGATGCTGGCTGTGCAGTGGGCTCAGCTGTCGCAAGAGAAAAAGCAAGTGAGTCCTTTTCTGCGAAGAACGAGGAAAGCAGCAGCCCAGCGGTCCGCAGCCTCGATTAGGGGCTGCTCCTCCTAGTCCGTGTGTTCTCACTGGAGCCACAGGGAACTTTCTGGAATGCAGGCATGAGGCACTTCTCACCCCTCTCCTTAAAAGCGATGGCTGGTTCTCTGTTGCTTCTGGCACTCGCCCTCCCCCAAACTGCGTTAGGCACCACGGTTCATCCGTGAAACGTGAAGTCTGTCACGTAACTAGGAAGTTCTGGAGTGAACTCCCTCTGCAGGGATTTGGGGGCACTTAGTATAACTCTGTTCACGGGAAACATATTCCAGCCGAGGCCCTTTTGTCCAGGGGTGAGGAGTGGAGGGAGGTGGGGCAGAGCACCTTAGGGGATGAGAAGTTCTGTGGGTCGTCACTGGTGTGGGGCGTTTCTCAAATGCATTCTGCCATGGAACCCCCCTCCCCCACACCTGTCAACCTGCTGCGGAAGGATGCTGTGGGGTCACCTAGAAGGAAACGCCCACTTGCGGGACACAGTCAAAGCCCTTTCAGGAACATGTGAGTCCAGTACCCGCTTCTGCCCTCCCCGCACGCTGTACATCTCAGGCACACGGATCAGGGCATGCCCACCAACATCACCTCCTACAGGAAACCCTTCCATGCCCCTTCTAAGTGTGTCCGACCTCAAAGCCTATACTTTTTCCAGAACTATCCTAGATCGCCCCAAGCAGTTTGGACAAGAGGACCCCCCCCCAATCCCCCAGATCAGGAAGGTTTCAGAATCTCTGTGTCCCTTCCAGAGGTATATTTACGAAGCAGACGAGGACAGGCAGCGCTACATCCGCGAGCTGCAGGCCTACCACAGCTCCGGGGCCTACCGAGCCTTCCTGCGGAGGCGGGCGGCCCACACGGCGCAGGCGCTGTGCGGTGAGTGGGCCTGTGGTTGAGCCCTCATCAGATGGGCAGTTCGCAAGCATTTTCGCCCGTTCTGTAGGTCGCCTTTTCGTTTTGTTGATTGTTTGCTGTGCAGAAGCTTTCGGTCTGCTGTGGTCTCCTGGTTGCCTTTGGCCTTGGCCGACGGCGCTGTCGGTGCGGCGTGCCGGCCGCGGTTAGGAGCTTCCCCCTGGGTTTCCTTCTAGGCGTGTCATGGCTTCAGGTCTCACATGTAAGTCCTGAACCCGCTTCAAGCTCAGTTTTGCGTGGGTGTAAGATTAGGGCCCAACATCACTCCTCTGCGTGGGGCTGTCCGTCTGTCCTTTCCCGCTGTGTGCTGGGATTTGCTGAGAGGGTAGATTGTGTGTTCTTATCACACACTCAAAAAAAAAAAGGGGGTGGGGGAATCACGTGAAGGGACGGATGTGTTCATTACAGCTCGCACATGTCCGTCATCATCTTGTACATGTTCAATATGAACATTTTTTACGTATCAGTGAAGCAGGTTGGGGATGGGGGTGCACGGCCTTCCTGCACAAAGCAGCTGGCATCACGGCCCTGCTTGTCAGCGCGTGTGGCTGGGGCAGACACACCCTGAGCCTGATGACCCAGGAGAGGCATCTCCCTCCCTCCCACTCCCAGGGTCATGGAGCCACCAGGCATTGCTGGGGCCTGCCTTACGTTCAGTCCTTTGGGAAGGGGAAAAGGAGCAGCAGTGAGGGAACTCACCACATCTCGAACTCGAGAGTGCTCCTCGGATCACGGGGAATCCTGTTAACATGCGGGTTCCGATCCAGCAGGTCGGGAGGGGGGCTGCGTTTCTAGCCTGCCCCTGGTGCTGCAGGGCCTGGAGGTCCCCGTCCCTGCACCAGCCACAGTCCCCAGTGAGTGTCTTACTGCAGGCTCTGGCCTGGCCCGGTGAGAGGCACGCCAGGTTTGCGGGGAGTTAGCACGCTGAGCACCCACAAACCAGTGCCCTGGGGAAGTCTCACCCTCCACTCGCCAACGGTGGGACAGCCGTGAGTGTGTCTGGCGCCCTCTAGTGGCTCCTTGTGGGACTGCGTCCATGGACTGTGGTGGCCGGCGCTCAGCCAGGTCCACCATCCTGGGTTTCTTCCTTTCCCTGACCCCTTCCCACACTCCCTTCCCAGTGCCTCCTGGGGTCACCGCCCAGAAAGCCCACTCGCACCAAAATCATAGCCTCAAGGTCGGCCTCGGGGGGGTCCCAGCCTAAGGGAGGAAGGGAACCCCATGTTCTGAGTGTCTCCTCTGGTCCATTGTACTTACGGGTTTTCACATCACATTTGTTTTCAATGGAGCACCTGTGGCTAAAAATACCTGACTGGGAAACCCCTGGGCTCCCACGGAAGTGTTAGCAGATACCGCACCCCACGGAGCCTTGTGGGGACTCTGGCGGTTCTGAGGGTCGGTGCAAGGGCCCTGGTCTCTTCGGAAATGCCAGCGCTGTGCCCTGAAGTCCCTGAGAGCGGCTGTCATTCCCTGCTCCTGTTTTTCTTCCTAAAAACGCCACGTGTCAGACTCAGCAGAAAGCCCGTCCTCTTGGGTCCTCCTCGGGGCACGCTGGAGTCCTGTGGCGTCTCCCGGTGTTTGTGGCGGTTTGCAGACTGTCGTCACAGGCCAAGCTGGCGTGTTGCAAAGAAAGGCCACCCAACAGAGCTCAGTTCATTCATTAACAGACAAATAAGGTGTGTGGCTGCCTTATTTAAACATAGCAATTTTTAAAGTTTATACAAGTGTAATAATTTTAAGAAACAAGTGTTAAAATATGACGCAGAATCTGCCAGGCCAACGACACATGAACTGTGCTCATTTTCCCTCCTGTCCCCTCCCAGCCTTTGCTCCGTACCCGGCCCAGTGTCTCCACACCGAGTGAGAGGCCGGGGTCTCCTTGGGCTACAGGATTTTCAGATTCACTTGAAAGTGAGCGCAGCCGGAGCCCCCACCAGAAGCGTGGCGGCCTGCAGATACCCGTCTCAGCCCCAGAGGGCCCTTCCGCCCCTCACGTGGGCCCCCATCCCCCTCCCAAATCAAAGCTGAGCCCTCTTCTGAGACAAATGCTTTTTAAAATGATGCCATTTGTTTCTTTGTCTGGAACAGGTACACCAGGAAGTGAATTTCAGAGTGAGAGCCTCGAATTCTTGGCAGTTGATGTAAGTATTTCGGGGTGAAAAAGTAGTTTAAGGTCATCACCCTCACTGGGTGTGGCCAGTGGCAAAATGTTCCCCGCCCAAAGATGTGTAGGTCCTAGTCCCTGGGACCCGTGAGTGTTACCTTCTGTGGAGATGAGGACTGGTCTTTGAGGATGTGATTGGGACCTTAAAAGTGGGGGGGCAGGATTATACAGTCACAGTGACGTGGAGGGGTGAGTCCCTAGTGAGGACTCGAGCCCCAAGCCAAGAAGGCTCTTGGCTTCTCGTGGGAAAGAATTCAAGACGTGAGCCAGACAAGAGGCTCAAGAAAATCGAGCCAGAAAAGCAGGTTTTACGCAAGGGAGAGAACAAGCAGGAAGAGCCACTGCATGGACAGAGCAGCGGACTCCTCCCAAGAGAAGGGACAGACCCCAGATGGTCTCTAGTGGCTGAGCTTTTATGTCTGCAGTTTGCCTGCAGAAAGGCCGGTACGGGGAAATAGAGAGCAGGAAAACATTGGGATCGACTTTAACCTTTACAAGGTGCGTGGTGTGGCCTTGCCCTTTCCCTTTACGGTGTGGGTAAACGAGAAGGTATGGGCAAGCAGCTATTAGATCCACCCAGGCAGGAATTTTCTTTGTCCAGGGCTCTCTGTGGCCACCTTGCATCTCAGGTCAGCGGTGTTCCGTATCAGGCAGCACGTGGCAGGCCACTGACTGAACTTGGACTTGAGTGAATTTATATGGGCAGTTCTCATGCCCCTCTCCTCTATCATCAGTGTTCTTACAAGAAGGAGCCATATACAAGGACATATTTCTATAGGCAGAAGTGAAAGTGTGGAACATTTGTTGACCCGTATCTGCAACTTGTGGGCGTTTGCCGCCACAGACCCCTCTCCCCTCCCTGAGGCCCCTTCCAAACCCAGCGCTCCCCGCCCCCTCCCCTCCTCTGTCTCCCTCTCCTCTCTGGAGCTCCCAGGGCTCTGCTCCATCATCTCATCTCAGCAGGGCGTTCTGCTCACTCAGCGAGAGCAGAGCCACAGCTCACGGGGAGGGGTGGGGGATTACACCCGACTTCCCCCAGGTCAGGGCACATCGGGGGGCTGAAGGAGCCCTCTGATAAAGGAGGGGGTTCTTGAGCAACAGTGAGCTGCAGTGTGTCCTCAGTGTGGTCACTTCCTAGGTGGCCAGCCAGGGAGGCATAAGTCAAGTGTTTGTCAGGGACCATCTCCGGTCAGAGCCGGGGGAGTTTTTACATCTCGGAACCCACAAATGCACGCAAGTGCATACACAGCTATACATGCGGTTTCCATCTCAAAAATAACACGTGCGTGGACAGAACAACACACAAGCAGGGCACAGAGGCTCACAGTGACAGGAGGGTCCCCACCACAGACCGGAGCCCCTCCCTGGCATCCCCCACCCCACCTGCGCCTCCCAAGGTGACCTCGGACCCGTTGCCAGTGCAACTTCCAGAACCGGCCCGTGATTGCACAGGCCCCCACGGGTGGGCACACGTGTATTTGGGAAAAGGGTACATCCTTGTCCTTTAGTCATAGAGTTCGTTTTGCTTTAGGCATTCAAAGCCAACTCTGAAAATAAGCAAAACCCAGAACCGGCTGGGGGCTGGCCCAGCAGTGTGTCCTCAGCAGCTCCAGGGCGCTCCCTCTGCCACGGGCCTAGCACTTTCTTTCCCAGGGGGCGGATAGGGGGCTCGGGGTGATTGGAAAGTCTCACCTGTGCTTGGAAAGGCCTCCAGCGAAGGTGGTTCCACAGGGGAGAAGGGCCCGGCCGGCCCGCCTGGCGTCCCTGTGCCCTGCACCTGCCCCTGCTCCAAACCCGTTCTATCCACAGGGGGAGGAAAGCAAGGACCTGTACTGTCGCACCTGCAGGCAGTTCTTCAGCTCTCTGCACAACAAGAGGGAGCACCTGCTGGGGAAGCAGCACCTGCAGACCCTCACAGGTGAGCACTCAGGGTGCAGAGGGAGCAAGGAATGAACGAATGGATGGATGGATGAGTGAGCGAAATGTTCAACCAGTAACTCTTGGGCGATTCTCCACTCCAGACACTGAGCCAGGTGCTGAAAAGAACAAGCCAGAGCTCTGTCCCAAAGACACTGAGCACACGGATTAAAATGCCCTGCACTCAAGGGGCCCCGGACCCATGGATCACAGAGAGGCCCCACAATGGCTCTGGCCACATAAACCCGGGGTGCTCTGGGACTAGCAAAGCTCCCCTAAGAATGAACATAGTCCGATCAGAAGCTGCAGTACAGGGTGACATCTTTTTCTTTTTTTCCACTTGTTCTTCAATGTTATTAAAACAAATAGATTTGACTTAAGTCCCTGCTGTGCACCATGCCTGCTGAGTGCCCTGGGACCAGCTACTTAACCTCTCTGTGCTTCCACTATCCCATCTGTAAGGTGAGGATGGAATTGCCTGCCTCATAGCGCTCTCTTCTGAGGATGTCCATCAGAACATGCTGGCCTGGCGCAGCCGAGAGGTCACCTCCCCCAGGAAGTCTGATCCCCTGAGCCCCCTTTCCTTTGTAATTTTCGTCCCGTTATTGTCACCACCACCCGGCGACACATACACGTGCACAGGCACACACAGGAGATGCTCCGTGAACATTGCCGAGGGATGCACAGATGTGCAGGAGGCTCACATGGAGGCTGGTGTTTGAAAGGAAATGAGCTGTTTCCAGGGACGTCTTGTTTCCGGTGACTAATGGCGATGCAGATGAAAGTGCATCTCATTACCTGCCGTCAAGCACAGCGTGTGCTCTGGTGCAGGGAGTTATGCTGTGCGAACGGCCCGCTGGAGAGGACGGGGCTCATTTTGGAATCTGCAGACCTGTGTGCTGGGGCCATGAGGCCGTGGGTGGGTGTGGCTGTGCGCCAGGGGGTTCTCGGGAGGCCTCTGTGGTTGTTTACCAGGAAACAGGTGGGAACAATCCTCACTCACTTTACCCTCCCTCTAAACCACATGCAGACTTTACAGGAGCAGCCGGGCTCTCTCGAGCTTTTCCTTGTCTGCTCTGATTGCGGCAGTGCTGCTGGAAAGCAGGGCCCTGGCAGCCCTGGAGCCTCCGAGGCTGGTCCTGGCTGGAGGGGGTGTTAGCCTCCCACCCTTCAGTGCTCCTGTGGACACCCCGGGCAAGGGTGAGCCCAGGAATTGCCTCCCCCACACCTGAGCTGTCCCACCTCCAGGCCTCTGCTTCCTTGCAGCAAGGCCGGGGTGCAGAGAAGATGGGGGCCCAGGTCCCAGAGCTGCATTTTAACGGCATTGTTGAGATCTAATCTGTAGACTGAGAAGCTCACCCGCTGAGAGCGGTTTTTAGTGCATTCACAGATGCGTGCAGCTGGGCCTGCCCGTGCAGTTGGAAGGAACATTTTCACCACCCAGAAAAAAACCTGGAACCGATTCCCCCCACCCCTAGGCACCCACTAATGTGCGTTCTGTCTCATGGGAGGTCCCAGTGTTTTGAGACTCCATGTCTCCCTTCCTCGGAGGGGCCACCAGGCACATTCACCTCGGTGACCCCGGAGGTGGACTCTTCCCTGTCACTGCGAAGGGCGGCAGTGTGAATCCCTGCCCTGCCACTCACTGCCTTTAATCCGCTGGGCAAATTCTCCACCCGTCTCCTTTGTTCCCTCGAGGGCAAACATGGGGGAAACTGACCTCATGGTGCCGTTGTGACGGTTAAGAGTTAATCATGTGACAGCCTGCGACCAGGCCAGCGCGACCTGGGCGTCCACGGTGGTTGTAACGAGCTTGGGGCGTGGTGTATCGGCAACCCCCTACCTCCCACCTGACTTTGCAGGACTCCCAAACGGCCAGCGCCTCCCCACGGCCCCTGCTCTGCGGTCCCTTTGTGCCCCGCAAGCTGGCCTTCCCACCTCTGTGTGCCTGTCCCACTCCTATTCATCCTTCAAAACCCCATCAAAAAGATGCATGAGAGCAAGTGTGGGGGCGGAAGTGGAGGAACCGTTGTCCTGACACCCTGCCCGTGGGAATGTCCAGTGCTGCGGCCGCCGTGGAAACGGTCTGGCAGTTCCTCCAAAGGGGAAGCGTAGAGTCACCACCTGACCCAGCGATTCCAGGCCCAGGTGTAGACCCAAGAGAACTGGAAATGCGTGTCCACACAACGGTATGAGCGCGCGTAGCAGCGTCCAGCCCCAGAGCGGGAGCCACCCAAACGTCCACCCCTGATGACCGATACACTAAACGGGCCCGTCCGCTCCGTGGAGTAGTATTTGGCCCACAAAAAAGAATGAAGTATTAACATGGATGAAACTGAAAACGCGGTAAGTTACAAAACCAGTCTCGAAGGAGCCCAGACTGGATGATTCCATGTCCAGAAAATGTTCAGAACAGGGAAATGGACAGACAGACAGCACAACGGTGGCTGCCTGGGGCGGGGGAGGGGCTGGGGGTTGGGCGGGTGCTAGCTAAAGGGTACAGGTTTCCTTCGGGAACGACGAGTGTGCTGTAGAGTTGACTGCGGTGACGGCTGCATGTACCCGAATGTCCCCAAACCACCAAATTGTCCACTGTAATCAGGCAGATTGTATGGTATGTGAATTAGATCTTAATTAGCTGTTGGGAAAAAAGTTACCCATCTCAGCCAAGGACCCCTCCTCCAGGAAGCCTCCCCTGCTGCCTTCCATCCAACACTGGTCCTGCGCACTCTGCCTGTGTGTCTGTCCACACCTCTGCCCCGACTGGGGACCCAACACAGGCCCTGGCTTGCCCACACCTCGCAGAGAGCTGCTCATTTTTCTCAGGGGCTGACCTTTACCACGGGACTTCTTTGCTTTTTAGGGGAATTCGAAAGAGATTCCGTCGAGTACTTAAAGCACATGGGACCCCCGGAGGAAGGGGACGGTCAGGATGTGAACAAAGGGGACTTGGAGGGGGACTCTGAGCGCCCTGACCTGCTTCCTCTCAGAGCCCTGGTTCCAGGGACAAGCTTCGCGTCTCTTGACTTCTGTTTATTGCAAGAGTTTGTCTCCAAACTTCTGAAAAGTGAGTGGCCAGGTTCAGCAGTAACTGGCAACTCTGGCGATCTAGAATGTTCCATCCTAGTCAGAACCAGCTACAGGGCAGGTCATGCTGTTGAGTGGAACAAAAATAGAAAGAAAGGGTGACATCGAGGGGAATAACAATACGTCAAATGATAATCAGGTGGGGAACACCCGAGGGTCCCCCCCCAGCTAGACTCAAGTCTAAGCAGTTTGCAGAGATTACCGTTTAAGTTCCAGAAAGTCCCGTGAGCACGGTGATAGCCTCACCCCCTTTTAAAGAAGAAGGCAGTGCAGCCCGGGAAGCTTCAGGAACTTGCCCAGGATGGCACGGCCGGTGAGTGGCCGAGCTAAGTCTCGAACCCTGGCCATCGGGTTTTCCCCGACTGCCCAACAGTCTCAACTGCATCATTACGCATGTGCGACTCCTTGCTCTGAAGGCCAGGTGTCCGGGAGGCTCCAAGGGGGGTGTTTTCTGTGTTTACGCCATCCTGTACTGGCCACACTCCCCCAGGGACAGATAGATACCCCTTAGGTGAGTGGAGAAAGGGAGCAACTCCGTGAAAGTGGATGGTGAGGCTGGCCACAAGTAGCAGAGGCCCCAGCGGCTGCCTGGGGGGGGGGGGGGGGGGGGGGGGGGGGGGGGGGGGGGGGGGGGGGGGGCGGTCTGGTTTGGAAGGAAGGGTGGCTTTGTGGGCTGGAAAGAACAGAAAGTGAGGGCTTTCTTTCACCTTTCCTCCCAGTCAAGGAGTTTGAGCTCAGAGAGCTGAGGAAGACTCTAGAAAGAGCTCGGGCAGAGCAGGAGGCCCTCCAGAGGCAACTGGCCGAGTTCCAGGTGAGGCGTCCCAGAGGGAGCCCCCGCGGCTCCTCGCCCACTGCCCCGTGGGGTCAGGAAACGGGGTGAAGGCTGCATGGTCCACGTGACGGGTCACAAATGCCAGTGCCACTGGCCTCGCGCGCGCACTTGGGCGTCCCTAGAAGACAGAGCATCCTGGCTGTGCTCTTGCTGCGTGGAAATGTGCAGTGGGCCATCTGGTGCGATGTGTTCCCTGCGTCCAGCACCTGGCTCTTCCACACGCCACGTGGCCTTCCAACTGTGGCCACCACCCCCACTGCTCGATGCCAGCCCACTCCCTTCCTGGTGACCCCAGTCTGAGTCTGTCCCTGCTCCCCAGACCACAGCCAAGGCACGGCAAGCTTGCACATGTCCAGCTATAATGGGCAGCCCAGGCCACACCCCAGGGGGGCTGCCTCGGGTAGACCTAATGCGGCAGGGTGGCGGGGGGGGGGCTGTTTTCATGAAAGTGAAGAGAAGGAACTGAGGTGAAATCATGCATAAAGTCACAACTTCAAATGTTATGTCATTCTGGCTATAAAATTACCTTACCGGGTATTTACTGGGGAGCGTTTTGAAATTTCAGAAGACTCCCTGAAGAAAATGCAAATCCAGTCACTAGAGACACATTGTTAACGTCTCAGTGTAGCAGCTTCTAGGCTTGTTTCTCAGAGGTCTCTGTCAGTTTACACAGGTAGGTGTGTTTGCAGGTCCTTTACATTACTTATGTACCTGTGTCGTCACCGAAGAAGGTGCCTGTCTCTGCAGAGATGGTAGGAAGGTAGGGAGGGAGGAAGAGACAGAGAGAGGGACAGATGGGATTCCTCTCATCACAGGGACCAGAACTGGCTGCGTGTCCCAACTGCCGCAGGTTTCAGTCACACCCTGTCCTCATCAATAACACTGGGCAGGACGCCGTGTCTGTCTTTGCACTCTTCCTGTCCCACCGGGTGGCTCCCTGGGAGGGATTCCTGGGAGTACGACCCGACTGAAGGAGCAGGAGCCCTCCGAGGTCCAGGAAAGGAGCAGGGCCTGGTGAGCTCCCAGAGCCCAGGCTCTGGGGTTCGAGTCCGGGCTCTGCCCTCCGCAGCCTGGTCAGCGTTCCTCTGTCAGCTGGGGCAGGGTGAGGGGTGGGGAGCGGGGGGCCCTTATTGTCTGCAGCCTTGTTTACAGGGTGGCTCAGTGGGCTCCCAGTCCACATCTTTGGAGGAAGCAGCTATGCCCACCTCTCAGGGAAGTGAGGAGGGTCTGAGGCCTGGCACGCAGGACCCTTTCTCGGTGGGTGGGAACTCACTCCCTGCACACACACCCCTCACCCTGGGGCTGTCCAGTGTCTGTCTTCCCTGATTTCCACAGTGGGGCCTGCAGAGGGGCTGGCTGGGAAATCAGGCACGGCTCCCTCCCCAGACCTTGCCCCCCAGGCCTATAAAATGAGGCAGGGATACCCCACTGGGGCGTGAGGGAGACACACTGAGCCTTGTGAAGGGCCCTGCGTGAAGCAGCAGGATTTTCACAAGTGGGGGCTCTCCCTGGAGGGAAGAGGAGAGGCGGGGGATGTTCCAGTTCCACGTGGGCCCCTCGCTGTGAGACCCTCTCTGGTTAATTGTTGACATTTACTTATTCGCCCATTCAACCCTTTCTTCCTTATTTACTTTGTACTTATTTACTTACCTATTTACTTATTTACTTGTACTTATAGACGGATTTAATCATTTACTTATTTTCTTTTTTTAAGATTTTATTTATTTTTCAGAGAGAGGAAAAGGGAGAGAGAAGCATCGATGGGTTGCCTCTCACACCCCCCCTACTAGGGACCTGGCCTGAAACCCAGGCCTGTGCCCTGACTGGGAATCGAACCAGTGGCCTTTCAGTTCACAGGCTGGTGCTCAATCCACTGAGCCACACCATCCAGGGCCATTTACTTATTCTCTTACTTACTAGTACCTATTTATTTACTTATTTATACACTTCTGCATTTACTCATTCATTCATCCATTGGAACGTCTCGCCCCCCGAGGAGGGCTGGCGCATGCACACCTTGGTGTGTGTTCCTTTCAGAAGCAGCAGCAGCGGCTGGAGGTGGAGCTGGTGGGCCTGAGGACCTACGGGCTGGTCCTGGAGAAGGAGTTCGAGAACCTGAACATGGTGCTGATGCTGTCCCACTTCGGCCTGCGCCTCCTGGACTCAGGTGAGCGGGTAGTCCGGGAAGCTCCGCCCCCGTGCCCCGCGCATGCGCCGTCCAGGTCCTTGCCGGCCCTGAAACTAGACCCAGGGGAGGCCTGTCCCTTCGCTTGTCCCCGCTTGCATTCCCCCAGTTCACTCAGCGCACACTCCCGGGCGGTCGGCGTGGCCGGGCTCGGTGCTGGGGATATGGAGCTGAGCAGTGACGCTGGCAACCCAGAACCCTGCGCCACCCGGGGCCAGGCCCTGAGCTGGGCACCGCCAGGGCCTTGAGCTCCAGTCAGGTGGACAGACCCTGGTCCCTAGACTGTCGGGTGCAGCGTCCCGGCAGGGCTGCCCTCCCAGACAGGGGCCTGGGGGAGGCAGTTCCTCACCTGTGGGAGGTGGACTTCTAGAAGATCACCACAGAGCAGGGTGATTTCAGCTGGGCCCAGGACGACAGTCACTCAGTCCTCAGCCCAGAAGGGGGGCCCCCAGGCACCAGGCAGGAGGCCCGACGGGTGTGAAGGTGGAGGTCTGGGGATGCAGAGGCAGGAGGGCGTGGTGGGTAGCCGGCCCGGGCGGTCGTGCTACAAACACCCTTCTCCTGAAATGAAGCACAGGGATAGCATTCACTGAGAAACACGTGACCACTCCCCTCCCCCTCCCGGCACCCCAGCTCCTCCTGCCCACCTGTTCACACCTTCCTGCCTCTCTCCCTTCAGGTGCTTTTCTATGCAGCTATGAATGGGCTGATACTAACTTAACAATGGAAACCTCCTGAGACACTGGCTGGCCATGACCGTGACTGGACTGGGGGTGGGCTCCTGAGCAGCCAGGGGGATCCTGGGGCTGTTGACTGACCAGCCTGGCAGATCTCAGACCTGCCTTGGTCTCTGGTGCATGAGTGGCCGGCACTGTGCCTAGGAGAGACAGATGGACATGCCCACCAGGGCTTGCCCAGATCAGACAGCCCTGTGCCCTCAGGGCACTGCTCTGTACACAGCTTAGAAATCTGTCCTGTCCTGTCTGTCAGGGAGTTCCCCTTGTCTGACCTCTATGTGATGTGCGCAGGACCCCGGCACACAAGGTGCACAGAGGGGGGGACACCAGGGACTCACCATCACGATGCAGCAGTGACTGGGACGTACATATCTGGTCACAGAGCGGAGCCGCGAGCTCAGGGGCCCGGGCAGTGAGAGGTGTGGAGTCAGCCTGCAGACAGGGAGAGCCCGGCCCTCCTCGGCCTCCTGTCCCCTCTCCCCCCTCTTGACTGAGAGCCATTGCCCTGGCGTGACTTCCATGTGGGTTTTTATACTTACGCAGTGTGAGTGACGTCAGGGAAGGGTGACCAGGCTTGAGGGCTCCTGAGGAAGGGGACAAGTCTCGCAGACTCGGATGCAGGAGGCAGAGGGGAGGCACGCTCTTAGATAAAGCCTCCAGCCAGTCTCTGTCCTAGCTTGCAAGCCCGATCCATTTGCTGCGGTTACAGCAGAGGCAGCTCTGGGAGCAGATGGCGGGGGCCGTGGGGCCTGCTTATTGTCCAGGCGTGCCCACGTGACTGTCCTTCCCACGGAAGGCGTGACAGAAGGTGCTGGACGTGGCCCCTGGACAATCTAATGTGAAAGAAACCTGCTTTCAGAAAACACATACTGACCATTGGCTCTAAAACTGTAAATGCCTCTGACATGAAGTAAGTTCCAGAAAGTGGTGTTGTCCCTCAGCTCCTGTCTGCTGCCCTCACTCTCTGCCCCGCGGGTCCCCTCCAGCCCATTCACACAGGTCACTCCATTGGGAAGCCATCTGAGTGTGTCCAGGTGTGGAGCCAGCCCTGGGCTGCCAGCTTGGAATCCAGGAATTAGAGGAGGCGGTTCACCCCCACCGAGCACTGTGTCTCAAGGGGTGGTGCACGAGCAGGAAATCAGACTGCGCGTGTAATCCACTGAGTTCTCTGTCCTGGGCTAGGACTTAGTAGGTCTCCAACAGTGCTGGGACCAGAGCCCGTGTGGTTTGTGCTCCTATCTGGAAACAGCCCTTGGGCTCCCTCAGCTCTTTCCTGGTGGTTAACCCTCCTGCTCTCCCTCCCCAACTCCACAGCTTAGAGCCATACCCCTACCCCTGCACCGCTGGGACCCCAGGACATCTCCCAGGGGTGCCGATGCCACTTCTGAGGAGGCAGCTCTCTCGGTGGAGGCAGGATGGAAGATCCGGGCCATGTGGATGGGACCCTCAGACGCACCACTGACCAGGAGAAAATAAATCGTGTCTGTGTGTGTTTGAACAACAGACTCAACCTTATGTGCCCGGGGCTCGGCCAGGTCTGCTCCGGAAGCATTCCTGCTGTGCACTGAGAGCTGAGCACCCAGACACGGGTCCTTCTCTGTTTCCTGTCCACACCTGCTGTGCACAGCCCACCACGCCGAGTCCAGGGCTGCCTCTCAGATCACAGGGGCACGATAAATGTTTTCTCGGGTATCCTCACTGCAGCCCCTTACGTTTGCTGCCTGAGTTTATGACCAGGCAGGTCAGAGTCCCAGGCCTGAGCTCCTTCTGGTCTTCATGCTGGAGGGCAGACACTTGGGCGGGCTGGGCAGAGACACTAAGGACTCTGAGGAGCACAGGTGGCTGCCACACCCACGCTCAGAATGAGGACTGAACACAGAGCTGGGCTGTTAGGACCATGGGCTCTGGAGCCAGACTGGGTGTCCAGACACTGCCACTTATGGGCTGGGTGGCCCCGGGTCAGCTGTGTGCCTCAGGGTGCTCAGCTGCCCCATCTGTGGAATGGGGATGAGAGCAGAACCTCTCCGGATTGCTGGAGGACGAGGTGGGTCACAGACCACACCTGGCACACAGTGAGGGCCACAAATGGTGGCGAGGCTGATGGCCGGGACAGCTTCACAGGTGGCAGCCTCTGCAGGTGCACAAGGCCCTCTCCCTGAGGGGGCCTTGTGCTTGGCTTGCTGCTCTGCCATTACCACCCTGAAAGTCTCAGTGATTTTGTCTTGGAGCTTGTGCTTTGTAATGTGCAATGGGACAACCGAGCATGCGTGCGAGCAGAGGGGATGTGCCCAGAGGCAGCGTGCACAGGTGAGGTGGGGAGCGCGCCAAGCAGTTGTCCCGGCCACAGGGCGACACACATGCCTGGGACAGGCTGCGGCACTTGTGGGGCCAGCGGTGGCCAAGCCTGGGACTTAGGCCTGGGATGCTGGTGGTGATGGTGCAGACAGGGACCCTGGGACACAGGAAAGGCTTCCCACAGGGCAAGTGCCTAGACCATGGTTGGAGACCAATGGGTCCCTCGGTCCCTGGGGCCTGTCCCTGATGCACCGGCTTGTATGTTAAGTGTCATTCCTGCGCACCAGGATGGGAAGTGCCGGGGCCCAGACAGTGAACGTCCGCAGACAGTGATTAGTGTACCAGCAGGCACTGCAGCACAGCATCTGGGAGCTGCTAGGGCCCCTCAGTGAGTTTGGAACCTCCAGTGTGGCCCGCCACGGGGGGTGGCAGAAGGAAGGCTTGCTTCACTGTGGTTGGCAGGGGAATAATATGGCCGTGATGTTTCATAGTGTTACTCACCTAAATGTCATATGCTGTGCTTGAGTGTGATATTGTTATGTTACAGAATTACATGCTTATAATTTTGTAATAAAATAGGGGCGTTATTTGTGCCAGATCCCGTATTGTAACATTCCAAATATCCAAAGGGTCAGAGATATAAATTAAATTCACACGTGGTCACATTTGATGGAAGAAAATCCTATTTCTAGATCAAGCTTTGATGAACCAATCATTAAAGAGAAAGACAATATAAAAAATTAAGCTCCCCCTGAGATTCTAAACAGAGTGAAGAATGCGTAAACACACGATCGGACTCTACACAGACCATGAAGTCACTTTTGCTTTCTCACGTGATCTCCCCAAGCTAGGCAAGACAGACATCAGAGAAATGTCAGACATTAAACATCAAGACACCGTGGTATGAATTCACGTTTAAAACCGAATTCAGACTTACATGGGACTGCTTTGTATGAAAAGTTACATCTTTTTAGAAAAAATATTCTGCACAAATACCAGTTCTAGATGTGCCAAAACTGGTACTTCGGAATTACCAGCAATTTGTCTCAACACTGTGACGGCTGCAAAATGCCCTGCACGGCTCCAGCACCAGTCTCACCGGCAGAGAAGTTCTCAAAATGAAAACTCACCGAAGGCACCTTGCCAAGAGCCACCGACCCCGCTGTTCATCACACTGATTGAAAACGAGCTGCTAAAAGTGTAAATTTTGGTGCCCTGATACATGAACGTGCAGAAGAGCAAGACAGCAGAATCTTATAATCCAGCCATCACATCAACACGGCACGATTTTGTTGTATGAGGTGAATTGTGACCGCAAAACATCCCTTCTGCAGTGCGTGAGGTTACGTCGTTACCCACGTGCTGCTATTGTTTTTGCTGTTGTGTCTAAGTGACCGCCTGTCCTGAAGGGGAACAGGTGGCTTTACATTTAACACCTTTGACTGGAATTCACCCCGCTTTCCGGGCCCCCACATTTTTGTTCTCCACTGGCCCAAGCGACGGTAAGGCAGGTGAAAACTCTGTATGGTGGTAGGGTGCTGCCTATGGTATTTTCTGTGGATGGGGGGCTGCTGGCTCTTGGAGGTCCTCGGTGAAAGCCCCATGTCACCCGCAGCATGTCCAGGGCCTGTCTCTGCCATCAGGGTGGTGACACAGCACTGGGAAGCTCCTCCCACAGCCACCTGCTCAGAAACAGGCGGATTGAAGTTCTCATGTCCTCCTTACTCACATGCACCAGCAACGGCACAGACATCACCTGGGAGCGTGTGACAAATGCAGAATCTCGTGCTCACTCCAGACCTCCTGAGGCAGACTCTGCGCCGTCATAACATCCCCAGGTGATCCGTAGGCAGGTGACAGTCTAAGAGCACAGCCCTCCATACACTTCTTGGGGGAACTTGTCCTGGTCCTCTATCCCTTTAATTGTCCTCAATGTTGCTATTAAAAGCCTGTCCACTAGAGGGCGCCAGAGCCAAGAGATTATTAATTTGGTTTGACAACCAGGAACTTGAACAGAGCTGTGAGTGACTCAAAAAGTCCTGTTCCTCCCCCAAGCACACACCCCCACCACCACCCTGTACCTCCCCCAATATGAACACTTTCTGCCCACCTCCTCACAGGCCTGTTTACTCAGAAATCTGCATTTGCAAAGGAGGCGTCCCCTGGGGCCAGAGCCCTGGCTTTCCCAGTGAGAACCGCCTCAGTAGGGACAGGGAGCCCAGGCCTGGGGCGCTGAGTGTTCACCCAGCTCCCGCTGCCACGGGGCAACCTCGGCAAGTTGCTTCTCTCTCTGCCTCCCTGTCTGCATCCGTAAAGTGTGGGCAGTGGACCACGAGCTTCCCAGGGGCCCTTTCAGTCAGTCCCAAAGCTGAAGCTTGGATGGTACAGGTTTCTTCCATGCAGCGTTCTGTCCTGTGCCCCCACATTTCCCAAGGAAATTGCCCCCGCTGGTTCACTTGGTTGGAGCACCACCACTATGCAACACGGTTGCAGGTTCAACCCCCAGTCAGGGCAGGTACAGAAGCCAACCAGCTAGTGCACAACAAATTGCTTGCACGCTCTCTCTCCCTCTCTCCCCCTCTCTCCCTCTCATCACTAAGTAAAAGTTTAGAAAAGAAAGCAGCAGAACCAAGCTCCAGGCTCCTGTCTCCACAGAGACGACGTCCTCCACTTCCTGGCATCAAGTACTTGGGAGACCGGGGCCTGGGGCTGACCCTGGGAACTCGGGGTGCTGCCAGGCTCAGGCAGGCCTGGACCGTTACAGGGCTCGGCATTCTGGAGGCAGTGGCACATTCGTCTCTGTGCCAAGCCAAGGGGGTTCTAGCATGGGGGGAGAGGTGTCAGGTGACAGAGGGACCCAGAGCTGGACCAAACCAGTCATTTCACAGATGGGGAAGTGAGGTCCAGGCAAGGGTGGGACAGTATCCCGGGCCCCTCTAGCCCAGAGTCAGAGTGGGGCTGGGCCTGGATCCTACACACCTGAGGGCCGAGGGCAGCAGCCCGTGCTGAGTCTTCCTCACAGCCGAGCTCCCTGGGGGGACTTAGCACTCACTGACTCACGTTCTCACGGGGACCTGCTGCTCAGAGCAGAGCCCAAGGCCTCAGCCAGCAGAGCAGGCCCAGGTCAGCAGGGGCAGGTTTCTGCCAGGGGGACAAGAGCAGGGGTGTCTCTGCCCACAGTGGGGGTTCGGCCAGTTCTCCATCTGGCTCCAGAGACCTTAACTGGAGCCTGCAAGCTGTGTGGGTCCCAGTGGTGGGCTGTCACCCCAGAGCACAGCCCTCACCAGTCCACCCCCTGCTCAAAGGGCCTGGTGGCTCCTCACGGCAGAAAACATCTCGCTCCTCAGCCCGGCCTCCCTGTCCCTCGGAACCAGGACTCCTGGCCTTGGCAACGCACACGCGGCCACCCTGCCGAACAGGCCCACTTGCTGGTGGGCCCTCATCACTCCAAACTTCTGCCTGCACCCAGCCTGCCATCACCCTCCTGCCTCTGCAGCCCCAGCCTTCTTCCAGGAAGGCACTTCCCCGCCTCTCGTTTTGGACCCAGTCAAATGTTAGCCTGTCCCCAGCTACCGGTGGCCCCTCTGGCCTTCACACAGGCCTCCATGGGCAAGTCTAAACCTAATTCTGGCAATAACTCCGTGCTGCCCTTGGTGTGGCACACACCCTGGGCCCCGGCGTGTCCCCAGGCGGGATCTGTGTGCTGCCACAGGCCGGACCAAGGGCAGATGTGCGCTGAGGGTGGCAGCTTGGGGACCCTGGGCCAGGGCCAGGACAAAGACAAGCCGAGTTGAGAATCGCCACCGAAAAACGTCCAATTCAACGAATTCACACGGCACACCATTCCCCACACAGGAGCAGCCCCTAAACACAGCCCAGATCACCCCTCACCCCCGTGATCCTTCTCCTTTCTCGTTCACAAGGTCACCGGCATGTCGCAAAGCAAGTCGCAGCCAGAGTCTGACAGCTTCCATTGTATCAAAATGCAAGGAAAACAATTATCTACGATTGCAGTGAGCTTTCTGAGTAATTTATATTGTTAACGAATGTCAAAAACAATACCTCCTTTGTACAACTGTCCAAATTGCTCCCACAAATTTTGCAAGTGCTCTGCTCCCCCAGCTTCTCTGCCAGTCTGCACGTCGACACGTGTCTGCGCCCTTCCGTGCGCTGCTGCTGAGCCAGGCGGGCGCCGGCAAAGTCTGGGGGAGGTGTGGGGTTGGGTGGTTTTCAGCTGTTCCTCATTTGTCCTAAGTGCTGTGTGCCTGAGTTTTCTCTATTGTTTTCTGCTAAAGTGACGGGAAGTTCCCCCTCCCACCACCTGTGGGCTGTCAGGATGACAGTAGGAACTCAGGACCAAAAGCTTGTCACTGCAGAGGGGTGGGAGGGAAGGCCGCACCCCCTCCCACCCATCCACCCAGGGAAGGCACAGGGAGTTAGAAGCCCCACATTGTGTGTGTGGGCGGGGGGGGGGGGCAGGGGGGTAAAAGTGGCCTTTAGTGGCACAAGTTTTGTCTTCTTAGATCCACCAGAGCTCCGGTGAGCCTGCTGGGTTTCAGATGTGGTGGCTGCGGGAGGCGTGGCAGAGCAGCAGGGACTGGGGACAATCAGATGAAAGAGGTGTTGCAGCGTGGCCTTGGACATCTCCTCAACCTCTCAGAGCCTGACTCCCCACCTGTAACCTGGGGATAACCCACCTCCCAGGGTCAAGTGGACCTCAGGAGCCACTGAAGGTAGGAACCATTCAAGCAGAGGTATGATTTCTGCTGTGATGTGGAGGGAACCAGCATCCAGTTGCCCCACTGTGTGCTGCCACGGGGCTGGCCACTTCCCCACAGGTAGCTTACAGACCTTCCCGACAACCTGTAGGGCACAGGGCTGTGCAGGGGTGACCCTCAGAGAGGTCCAGGAGTCACCTAAGCCAGACTTACCTACGATCTCCATGCTCAGTTCTGGATATAAGGGCAGCCCCTTGAGGAGCTTCAGTAGGTGAGGAGTAAGTATCCGTGGTCCGTCGCACAGTGGAACGTCATTCGGTGCTAAAACAAGGTGAGCTAGCGAGCCATGAGCAGACGTGGAGAAACCTTACACGCATATCACCAACTGCCAGAAGCCCATCTGAGAAGGCTACATCCTCTATGATTCCAACTACCTGACACTCTGGAGAAGACGAAACTATGGAGACAGTGAAAAATCAGTTGTCGGGACTTAGTGGGGGGATCAAGGGTGAACTGGTGGAGCGTGGAGCATTTTTAGGGTGTACTCTGTACGAAACTGTAATCTTAGCTACATTTCATTTTACATTGGTCCAAACCCACAGAATGCACAGCACCAAGAGTGACGCCCGCCCACTGTAAGCTGTGGGCTCTGGGTGACAATGGCATGTCCGTGGGGGTTCATTGTCCCCAGCAAGCCACCTGGTGAAGCATGCTGACAGAGGGGGTGGCTGTGCTTGTTGCAGAGCAGGGACTATGGAGGGACTCTGCACCTCCTGCTCGGGTTTGCTGGGAACCTAAAACTGCCCTAGGAAATAAAGTCTATTAAAAGAAGACAAAGGAGGAAGAGGAAGAGGAGAGGGAAAAAGTTAAGTCAGCACCTCCTCCAGGGAGCCTTCCCTGACCACCACAGCCAGCGGCAGTTTCTCCCCCCTCCCAGGAATCTGCAGGCAGTATGGCTTCCCTGTGGTTATCCCATCCCCCTTCTCTATCAGGTGGCCAGTGTTTCCAGTGTCTGAACCAGAAGCCCCTGCAGGGCAGGGACAAAGTGTTTCCATCTCTGTCATAGCATCCAGGGTGGCTTTTGAGGGAGTGTGTAGTAGGTGTTTGGTGCATGCTTCCTCCTGCACCCTGAACTTTATAAGATGGACTCGGAACTTCTGGCCAAGATAGAGACATAGAAAGACACACTGTGTCTCCTCGCACAACCAAAGGAAGGACAACAACAAATTTTAAACCAAAAAGTAACCAGGACTTCCAGAAAATCGAACCCTATGGAAGTCCAACAACCAAGGAGTTAAAGAAGAAACATTCATCGAGACAAGTTGGAGGGGCGGAGATGGGAAACCGGGGCAGACAGGACTCATGGCAAGGCAGTAGCTGGCAGAGTGGATAGTCCCACATTTGTGTGTGGATAAACCCAGAGGAACAACTGGGCAGTGAGACAGACTGTGAAACCCAAGGTTCCAGTGCAGGGAAATAAAGCCTCAAAACCTCTGGCTGTAAAAACATTTGGGGGTTGAGGCAGCAGCAGAAGAAACTCCCAGCCTCACAGGCGAGTTCACTGGAGAGACCCACAGGGTCCTAGAATGTACACAAACCCACCCCCCCACACACACACACACAAACAGGAGTCAGCACCAGAAGGGCCCAATTTGCTTGTGAGTAGCACGAGAAGTCACTGAAAGCCGGGGAGAGCTGAGCAAGCGGCACTGCTCCCTCTCAGACCCTCCCCCACATACAGCATCACAA
>VMDR010000193.1:322719-341501 GCA_007922815.1 Macrotus californicus | reverse complement strand
TATACTATTCTTAACCTCCCCTTGTCTATCTTCTACCTACCATTTATGCTGCTTATTCCCTGTACCTTTTCCCCCCCTCTCCCTACCCACTCCCCTGATGATAACCCTCCATGTGATCTCCATTTCTGTGATTCTGTTCCTGTTCTAGTTGTTTGCTCAGTTTGTTTTGTTTTTGTTTTAGGTTTGGTGAATTTGTTGTCATTTTACTGTTCCTATTTTTGATCTTCTTTTTCTTAGATAAGTCCCTTTAACATTTCATATAATAAGGAATTGGTGATGATGAACTCCTTGAACTTGACCTTATCTGGGAAGCACTTGATCCCTCCATTCTAAATGATAGCTTTGCTGGATAGAGTCATCTTGGATGTAGGTCCTTGCCTTTCATGACTTGGAATACTTCTTTCCAGCCCCTTCTTGCCTTCAAGGTTTCTTTTGAGAAATCATCGATAGTCTTATGGGCACTCCTTTGTAGGTAACTATCTCCTTTCCTCTTGCTGCTTTTAAGATTCTCTCCTTCTCTTTCATCTTGAGTAATGTAATTATGATGTGCCTTGGTGTGTTCCTCCTTGGGTCCAGCTTCTTTGGGACTCTCTGAGCTTCCTGGACCCCCTGGAAGTATATTTCCTTTGCCAGATTAGGGAAGTTCTCCTTCATTATTTGTTCAAATAAGTTTTCAGTTTCTTGGTCTTCCTCTTCTCCTCTGGCACCCCTATGATTCAGATGTTGGAATGTTTAAAGACATCCTGGAGGTTCCTAAGCCTCTCATCATTTTTTTGAATTCTTGTTTCTTCATTGTGTTCTGGTTGAATGTTTCTTTCTTCCTTCTGGTCCACACCATTGATTTCAGTTCTGGTTTCCTTCCCATCACTGTTGGTTCCCTGTACATTTTCCTTTATTTCACTTAGCATAGCCTTCATTTGTTCATCTAATTTGTGGCGAAATTCAACCAAGTCTGTGAGCATCCTGATTACCAGTGTTTTGAACTGTGCATCTGATAGGTTGGCTAATCTCTTCATCGCTTAGTTGTATGTTTTCTGGAGCTTTGATTTGTTCTTTCATTTGGGCCATTGTTTTTGTCTTGGCGCACCTGTTACATAGTAAGGGGCGGAGCCTTAGGTGTTCACCAGGGCGGGGCAGCCATGGCGCTGCGTTGTGATGCTGTTTGTGGGGGAGCGTTTGAGAGGGAACAGTGCCTCTTGCTCGTTCTCTGCTGGTTTTCAGTCACTTCTCCTGCTACCCACAAACAAATTGGACCCTTCTGGTGCTGATTCCCGGGTGGGTGGGCTTATGTACACTCTAGGACCCTGTGGGTCTCTCCAGTGGACCCTCCTGTGAGGCTGGGAGTGTCTCCTGCTGCCACCGCCTCAACCCCCACAGGAGCTTTCAATCAGAGGCTTGAGGCTTCACTTCCTGGCACTAGGACCCTGGGTTGTGGGGTCTGTCTCGCTCCCCAGTTATTCCTCCCTGTTTATCCGCACTAGGGAGTGGGACCGCCCAGTCTGCAATCTGCTGCCTCCCCTGTCCCAATCCTCTAGCCGCCACCTTGACGCAAGTCCTCTCTGCCCAGCTCCACCCCTCCTCCCGGTCTGGATGAAAGTTTCTTCTTTAACTCCTTGGTTGTCAAACTTCCATACATTTTGATTTTCTGTCAGTTCTGGTTGTTTTTTGTTTTTAAATTTGTTGTCCTTCTTTTGGTTGTGCGAGGAGGCACAGTGTGTCTACCTGAGCCTCCATCTTGGCTGGAAGTCTTCATCAGTGATTTTAAAACCCAAGATCTTTTTAATTTTAGAAACCTTTAGTTTTTTATACAAAAGACATAATTTTATAGACTTAAACGTATATTGTTTATGGAATAATCAGTTGAAAGTTTCAGATAGTATGAAAAATTTGTCAAATATGATAATTCTATAACTTTGTTTTAGATTAATTTTTCAGAATCCTTTGAGATTTTCAACATCCTTTGCATGTTGATTCAGCTTGGAGTCGATTCATAATAATAACACATTAATAACACCGTTGCCTGCATATTAACCCCAGCAGAGTAGTAGTGAGGACATGGAGTGCTTTCCAGCCACCTGAATTATTTTAGCTGATAGATGCTCTGTGAGCCAGACTGACAGAGCTGAATGATCTGCCGAGATCAGCTGGGTGAAGTGTCTGGAGGTGTGGCCACGCAGGTTCCTTGAGAACGTATTTGTCAGGTTCGTGTGAGGCCCCCAAAGCACATTTTAACAGAAATCACATTAAATTGGGTTTACTCACCTAGCATTGGCACTTAATTCCTAAATTTGTAGGCCATGGCAAGATGAGTTATATACTAAAAGTATCCACCTCAAAAGTCTATCTCAACATCTTCATTTTTGTCAGAAGAAATGAGCTGGTAGTATATCACTCCATTCCACACAATAACAAATGTGCATCTAACATCATCTCGTTTCCCCCTGGCAAGTGACCAAACCTGACATCATCCTGGAGTCATCTGCTGTGCTCTGGGCTTCGAGCTGCAGGGCTGCGCTCTCAGGTCCTCCCTCCCTCGCAGCTGCATCCTCAGGGGTTACTAGCTGCTGCCTGGCTGAAAGGCATCGTGGGCTCCACACGGGACAGCCTTCAGTGCTCCCTGGTAATGCATCCTCCCAAATCACATCCTGTATCACCCCATAACTACCGGAGAGGAAACACTGCTTTATCCTTCAGACTTGAGTGCAGAGCAAGTCGGTAAGAATCTTCTAAGTATTATCAGAGAGATTAAGAACAGGACACTCATGTCATTATTCAATTAAGAGAAATGCTGTTAATCTCACATTCCGTCCGGTTCTAGTAAACTTTCCTATCTTTGAATGAAATTACGGGATAAGCATTTTACATCCAGATGATTTGCTTGGCTGTTGTCTCTGCCCAACTCCCAGGCTCTGCTCCCCGTGGGGGGGCCTAGGGAGGAGGCCGGGTTTGCTAACAGCACTGCTCTCTGAAGCTCGGCGCCGCGCAGGAAACGGCTCTCTGGGGTGTGGGCAGCGGTCAGCCTGGGTTCAGTGCATGCCCTTCAGGGTGATGGAAGCAGAAGGCAGGAAATAGCCTCCTAAGGTTAACTGAGATGCCAGTCCCACAGCAAAATTAAATGGCAGAAGTGCGTGAAAACTGGTAGGTCCCTTGGTAAGTTTTGTAGAAAGCAGGAAGGGCTGGATGAAAGGAGGGGGACGGGGGCAGGGAGGAGACGCCGGCAGTCTGGAATCCTGACATTTTGAATGACAGCTGCTGAAGAGACACAGGCCAGACCCTGAGTGCCACCCCCAGCACTCCGGTTTCTTTGTCCCTTGGAAACATGCCGGTTAGGGTCCAACAAACTTGGTTATGTCCTAGTGGCAAATCATCAGTTTTTAGTTTCTCTTATGAGTAATTAGTAACATGTGTTTTTTAAACTTCAGGTGTATTATAAGCAGAGACATGGAAGCATCCATCCATTTTCTTCAGAGTACCTTTAAGAACTTTATCTTTTTTTAGTTGCATGTTTTAACAAAATTATAGATTTGATATACAGGTATCTATCAGTTGGTCCTGTTCCTTATATCCTGTCCTGAAATATTTCACGAACTTCCAAATGTATCAATTTTAAGTGGTTTTAAGTAATTGTTTCATTCAAGAAAATCTGATAAAAATTAAAATGATCCCACAAAACCAGTACAAAAGCTCTTACGGGGAAACACAGCGCGGTACGTAGTATTCGTCATTAACTCATTGCACATCTGTGGGGCCGTCCCCGCGCCTCTCAGGGTGAGAGTGCAGGAAGGTTTTTAGGCCAGTGTGGAGCACACGGCAGGCAGTTAGTTTTGGTTAGTCCTTGACGGACGGTTTTTCACATAGATGTGTGCACGCTTATTTCTGGTGGATTCTAAAGCTGTCGTTTTTGCTTTCTACGGGAGGGAAAGGAATAGAACAAGCTCAGGTGCCCGTTCCCTTGGCCGGTCGCTGGAAGGAGCCACGGACTCTGTGCTTGTCTGACCTGCCTTTCCCTTCTCACCTTTACCTAGGATGCCTGCCCTTCGTCATCACTGTCCTTGCAGACTGCTGGGTAGTCGGTCCCACGAGGCTTCCCTAACGAGGCCCCAAACCTGTGTCGGTGCTCTGCTTTCTATTTCCTTCTGAGTTCTTTGTGCTCACCCTTTGTCGCCTTGCTTTTGTCCTTACCGGTGTGTTCTGGCATATCCACACACACCTCGGTGGCGTGCTCCCTCTCCTGCCTGCTCTTGCCGACTAGACGAAAACCTGCCTGAAGGCAGTGCGGGGTTTCTCTCCTCTCCTCTGCCCTCCCCTCTGCCGGGCTCTGCGCGGGGCAGACGTTTACGCGTTTGTTTCCAGATGGTAAAGGTGGCTCTGTCCGGGTGTCTGAATGTTGATGGTTGGTACTGTCGTGTGAACTCCCGAGTCCCAGCCAGAGAATTCAAGGGGCCTGGGCAGTGCTCCAGAAACTGCTCGTTCACTATTCTGAGTACTTTTTTCATGGTCAGCTTTGAAATAAACACTAAGAATGGAATCTTGACAATTTTTTGTTTTAGTTACAGTATTATTTTTTTATTAGTTTCAGGCATGCAGCATTGTGGGTAGACAGTCATATCCTTTGTAAAGTGCTCCTCCTGCCCCCAGTATTTCCTGTACCCGCCTGGCCCCGTACACAGTTATTATTACAGCATTGACTGTATTCCCAGTGCTGTGTGTACATCCCCATGACTGTGTTGTGACCACCAATTTGTACTTCTTCATCCCTTCACCTTTCTCACCCATTCGTCCCATCCCCCCATTCCCGCTGGCAGCTGTGAATCTGTTCTCTGTATCTGTGAGTCTGTTTCTGTTTTGCTTTTTAGACTCCACATAGAAGAGTAATCATATGGCATTTGTCCCTCTGTCTTACTTCACTTAGCACAGTATCCAGTAGTTCCATTCATACTTTTGCAAATTGTGAGATTTCATTCTTTTTCACGTCTGAGTGATATTCCAGTGTGTTGTGTACATGTACCACCCCTTTTTTATCCATTCGTGTACTGATGGGCACTTGGGTTGCTTCTGTTGTTTTAGCTATTGTAAAAAAACACTTCAGTGAACATAGGGGTGTGTATATTCTTTCGAATGAGTGTTTTGGGTTTCTTTGAATATATACCCAGAAGTGAAATCACTGGGTCATAGGCAGTTCCATTTTTAAGTTTTTTGAGGACCCTCCATACTGCTCTCCACAGTGGCTGCACCAGTCTGCAATCCCACCCACAGTGCACGAGGGTCCCTTTTCTCTACATTGTCCCCAGCACTTGTTTTGATGTATTGATGACAGCCCTTCTGACAAGTGAGAGGTGGTATCTCATGGTGGTTCTAACTTGCATCTCTCTGATAGTGGTGGGGACATCTTTTCACATGTCCATTGGCCGTCTGTGTGTCCTCTTTGGAGAAGTGTCTAGTCAGGTGCTCTGCCCATTTCTTAGTTGTGTTGTTTCTTTGGTGTTGAATTGTGTGAGTTCCTTATAAATTTTGGATGGCGAATACCTTCTCCCCTTCAGCAGTTTGTCTTTTTATTGTGTTGATGGTTTCTTTTGCTGTGCAAAAACTTTTTTTAGTCATATGTAGCCTCATTTTTTTGGTTTATTTACTTAATTTATTTCCCTTGCCCAAGGAGAGGTATCAGAAAAAATACGCTAACAAGTGTCAGGGACTTTACTGTCTGTTTGTTTCCTAGGAGTTTTATGGCTTTGGGTCTTACATTTCAGTCTTCAGTCCATTTTGAGTTTATTCTTGCATAAAGTGTAAGAATGGGGTCGTTTCTTTTTATTTATTTTTTTGAATGTACCTGTCCAGTTTTCCCAACACCATGTAGTGATGAGACTGTCTTTACGCCACTATGTTCTTGCCTCCTTTGTCATAGATTAATGGACCACGTAAGTGTGGATTTATTTCTGGGCTCTCTGTTCTGATCTGTTGATCTATGTGTGTTTTTACGCCAGTACCATGCTGTTTCGATTCCTGCAGCCTTGTAGTATAGTTTGGTACCAGGTAGTGTGATGGCTCTGGCTTTGTCCTTCATTCTCAAGATTGCTGTGGCTGTTTGTGGTCTTTTGTGGTTACATACACATTTTTGGGTTGTTTGTTTAGTTGGTGAAATACAGTATTGGCATTTTGATAGGAATTGCATTGAATCTATACATTGCTTTGCGTAGTATAGACATTTTAATGATGTTGACTCTTTCTATCCATGAGCACAGTATATGCCTCCATTTATTTGTGTCTTCATTCATTTTCTTTCTTCAGTGTCTTACAGTGTTTAAGCTCAGGTCTTTTACCTCCTTGGTTGAATTTATTCCTAGGCATTTTTTGGATGCAATTTTAAATGGAATTGTTTTCTTAGTTTCCCTTTCTGAGAGTTCATGTTACTGGTATATAACAATGCACCCAATTTCTGAATATTTATTTTGTATTCTGCTATTTTACTGGGGTTTGGGTTTTTTGGTGGAATTTTTAGGGTTCTTCATGTACACTGTTGTGTCACCTGCAAATAATGAAAATTGTACTTACTCCTTTCCAACTTAGATGCCTTTCGTTTCTTCTTCCCGTCTGGTTGCTTGGCTAGGACGTCCAGCACTGTGTTGAACAGAAGTGGTGAAAGTGGACATCCTTGTCTTGTTCCTGATCTGAAGGCAAACACTTGTAGCTTTTTCCCGTTGAGTGTGGTGTTAGCTGTGGGTCTGCCCTGTATGGCCTTTATTATGTGGAGGTATGGTCCCTGTAGTAGGAGTGGAATTCTTCAGCCAGTAAGTTTATTCTTTTATCTAATGTTCTTAAACAAACATCTCTGGATGGTAGTAGACAGATACAGGGGCTCTTCGGAATAGAAAAAACGGTGCAGTATTCATGGTACAAAGTGTCTGTTACCAGAAACACACTGCACACCTGGTTAACTTAGTGTTTTATGTTTTTATTATAAAGTTGATGATTTATTTGACAAAATATGCAACAGTAGAGTGACCGATGCTGTATTTTTATGGGCATTTAACACTGTATCTTGGATTTAGTATTTTCACAAAATATTTTAAATATGTAGTTTTGTTTTTTTAAAATTACTTTATTATTCTTCAGTTACAGTTGTCTGCATTCCCCCCCACCATTCCTTCCCCCTACCCCATTAATTTGGTTTTCTATTTTTTTCCTGTTGTATTTGTGATTTACTTAGAAATTATTATAGCATAGTAGCCTCTATTTTATGACATTTCATGGTATACTTGTTACTTTTAAAAACATTTGTGGCATTATCTCCACCACGGAATTATAAACTGGTAGGTAGGCACTATTTGTACTAGGGTGCCGTCCCTTGAAACTAACAAAACCCTCTGAATGAAGCTTACATTAACCCAGGGCAACTACTCACCGACAGGTACCTGGGAAGACTCAGGAGTCAGCCGTACAGACTACAGGAGTGGCCGGGCTCTTTCACTAATTCCCGGTTCACCTTTCTCTGTCAGCCTTCCCTTCATCTGGCTTTCTTCTGGTCTCCAAGTGGCTTGAGAATAAAATCCTTCCTCGGTCACTTGTAGAGGAATATGGACGCTGCCCTCACTGCTACGTAACAACTTCCTTACCTAGGCTTTGATGGGGTGTCCGTGGTCCCATCGCTGCGGCGAGGGAGCACGCTGTGTGCGCACTGGCTGATCTGAGTCAGTGCCGGCCGCCCAGCCAGTTTGGGGCGAGGGTGGCTGATGTGGAGTCAGCCCTGTCCAAGCCACAGGGCCGTGGCACGTGACTACAGTGACCGCAGAATCCATGGAAACAGGGACGCTCTCTTACATTTATTTTCTTTCTCAATGGGCACCTGAAAGTACCGTGCATAGGACGTACACCGCAGTGCACCTCTTTCCTCATTTTCTCAGAGAGAGACAGACATCTCTGGTAGAGAAGGCTAAAAGGCAGAAATGGGAGGGTTAAAGTCAGATAAACCAGAGCTACTTCATGAGGGCCTTCATGCCAGCTGAAGAAACAGAGAAGGCAGTGCTTGGTGGACAGGAGGCACTTGGACCGAGTGCTGGACAGACAGTGGTGCAGGCAGGCATGGCCCTGCTAGCTCGCCCAGCGCCCGGAGTCCAGTAGGGCCGCCTTGCTGCCATGGGGGGTGCACAGGCTGGTCCCATGGTGCCTCCACTGCTTCGGTCCCCGCTAGGAGATCTCCATGAGAAACGCATCTTGTGTTTCTAGTGCTGCCTCACCAGGTCCAAACAGTAAGGCTGTACACACATGGCCTTCATCGGAAGCTGTATATACATTTCGGACTTTGGTTAACTCCCTTTGCTTATTTTTAAAATAGAGGTACATGGTTAACTGCTAATGAGTTTTTGTATAAAAATCATTTGAAATCGGAACTGGGGAACACTTGCTGCTTCATATTCATACCCAACTGCCTGAAGGACTCTTTATGTTAATGAGCGACATTTCTTTTTTCCAGGGAATGGGTTCGTAAACTCAAGAGCTTCTCCCAATCTGATTGGAACTACTGGTGCAAACAGCGTCGGCAAGGTCATGCCCACAAAGTCACCCCCTCCGCCGGGCGGGGGCAGCCTGGCCATGAACAGCCGGAAACCGGACCTCCGCGTTGTCATCCCCCCTTCCAGCAAGGGCATGATGCCGCCACTGGTACGTCCAGCCCTTTCTCAGGGCCAGTCTTTGAGACACGTGTTTTATACTCGGCCAGTCTGTGTTTTCTTTTGGAATGTTCCACACTTCCGTAGACTGTAGGCTTTTTCCTGATGATGGCTTCTATTTGAAATTAGCACTTGAAGAAACAACTATATTTTAAATACACAGAAATCAGATGATGGAGAAATGGGAAGTAAGTAAATCTCCTTAGTGGTTATTTAAAATGAAAGCTAAATATGGAGAGGTTAGTTTTGAGTGTAATCTTAATTTTACCAGGCTGGGAACTTCACTTAGAGGTCTCATCCCCAAACTGATAAATTAAACCCGACTTAAGTATTTTTTCCTCTGTACTGTGCATACTTTCAGTAATCTGATGCACGTGCTTTTCTGTGAGGAAACACTGTGTTATTTGTTAGGAAATTCTACATACCAAAGAGCATTGCCCCAGTAGACCGGGGAAGAATGCACGAAAACCTGAATGAGTCATTCTCCGAATCAGTTTCCTGTTTACTCCTTTTCAACTAGCCTCCCCCCTGCCCCCCAAGTCTCTAGAGGGCAGGTCTGCCGAGAGCCCAGGCCCTGCCGGTGTCTGTGTTCCAGCCTCACTCACTTCTGAGCTGTGTGTCTGTAAGCACAGCAGAGTATGTTTGCCCCCAGTCTCTTACAGGGAAAAAGTAGAATATATGTGCCCATTTTAAAACAATTCCGTGTTCGGCAGCTGTTGGACCACTAGCACGTGATGTGATACGCAGGGGTTCTGTCCGCCGAGTAGCTGCTAGAACTCAACATCCGAGTTTCTGCAAGTGGATAGTAACTGTGTGTCTGCACCCCGCTTTAGAGACGCCCAGGCCTTGTCTCATCTACCCCAAACCGACCTCGACGGGGCAGGGCCGAGGAGACTGAGGGAGGCGTTAGTGCTTCCCCCAGGTAGCACAGAGGGGACCAGGACCAAACTCGTTTAGGTCAAAAAACAAAGACGTACCTTTGCATTTGGAGATACAGAAAGCTGGAAACTGTGTCCCTCCCAGCCTTTCAATGAAAAGTTGGGCAGACAAAAAGTTCACAGTCCTCCGTGAACATGTTGTAGTGCTGACGAGCAGGGGGTGGCGTGAGAACTGGCTGGCCCGGGCAAGGAAAGCGAGGTAGCAGGACTTCAGCAAGGGGGCTGGGGAGTGATTGGAAGCCAGGTGTTCCCTGGCCAGGCTGGGGCCATGAGGGGGCCGGGTCCGACTCGTCCAGGAGCCTCAGGGTGCTCCCAGAACAGATGGGGAGTGCTTTGACACAGGCCCTCCTGAGGGGGGCCCTGGGGAGCAGTGCAGGATGGCCACTGGAGTACGGGCAGGGAGTTCGGCCCGGATCCTTCTCCCCTTTCTCTCCCGTGGGACAGATTCTGTGCTAATCTGTGGTGGGGTGGACAACAGCCCTGACACCCTGAGGGCCCTGGGGAGATCCCACTGTACCCGAGAAATGGGAAAGGGGCGCTAGCTCAGCCACGGTTATGAGAACTACTGGTAAACGGCAAAGTTCAAGGGCAAACTCCATTCCGGGCATTTAGCAACTTGTCATGATCATCTGCCTGGTTTTTTAAAGCAGAGACCGTGAAGTGTCTCCAGGCAGCACCCACCTGCCGTACCCGTGAAGGGCACAGTGAGAAGCGCACACGCACCCTCGCACTTCGGTGGGTGTCCGAGAGCTGCAGCTGTGACTGAGTTGAACAGCATTCTACCCACGTTTGAATAGGGTTGTTGGCCGACTGTTTCTCCCCGGCAAATAACCAGCATCTCTCCTATTTTGTGCCAATTCTTTGTAGATAAACCTGCTTTCAGATTTAGGCTTCAAGTATCGGTGATGCCTACACACCTTTCACATACTGGCAAAGAAGCTTGACTGACTCAAGTAAAATAGGAAAAAATTAATTAGTCGATGATTTCTCGCATATGAATATGTTCTAGGTGTGTAAGAGACCAGGAGGACCCAGGTTCCGGTCATCTCCTTCCTGTACCTGAATCTCAGGTCGCTCCTCCTGCGTCCCCCTTTCCTTCCTGTTTGGGGTCTTCTCTGTTGTAGTCGCTTTATTCGTAGGAAAGCTGTATTTGCAAATGATAGACATACATAAACCTGTGGTATCTAAAACTGCTGTACTTATCAACCGATGTTGGAGATCTCGTGGTTTCATAACACGGTGCTAGTCCTATGGGGGATGAGAAAAAGTAATTTCTGCCCAAGAAGCAGACTCTTAACAAACAGGAGGTAAATGAGGTGTGACCAGGTGGGGCTGGGCTGAGGACTGAGATGTGAGGCTAGAGGTAGTGTTCTCAGGGACCCAAACAGAAAGTGGCCTTGTCGGCAGCTCGGGTGGGGACACAGCCAGTGAAAAAGTAGATCGAGTCGGGGGAGGCACGTCTTTAAACCCTGGCCCTAGGGAATGTCAAGGAATCTTCTCAGTCTTTCAAAGTCCCCAAGTGAAGAGACAATAAGTGATTAATGTTTGTATTTATTGCATATATGATGACCTATTTAGAGTTTCCAGCAACTGCTAGTGTCCAAATAACATGTTTTCGTAAAGGAATACTTTACTTTCGAATACTAACAGTCTCGGTAACTCTCTTACCGCTCTCGTGTGCTGAGTGCAGTCGGAGGAAGAGGAGTTGGAGCTGGTGAGTGTGTTCTGCTTGGAGGGAGTCGGAGGTGGTGTAGAAAGCACTAATTCTCTCACACGCTCTTACCTAACAACGTCCCCGTGGCTGGCACACGGTCTTTTTCTTGTTATTAAACACCGTCCAGACACTTTGAATAACTAAACCAACCACTGGTAATACAGTGTCCAGATTTCCTAATCACAATCGAGTATCTTGATCCATTTTATTTGTGGGAGGGAGTCCTGGAATCAAGCGTTTTAGAAACAATAGCTGTCTGTGATTACAAGACGCTTGTTAAAGATTTTCTCAAAGTTGCAAAATACCTTATATAGTTCCCCAAATTATTAGCATATTTTTAGAAAATGACTTCACCTTCAAAGTTCCTCAGATTGTAACACATGGTCTTGTGTTGTTTCTTTCTTTCAAAATGATGACATCATTTTTGGTGAGGTCACCTTTTTCACAGTTGGAATTATTTCATCCTGCATGAAAGGCTCTGAGCCACAAAGGAGTTCCCTGTTTACTAAAGGAATGTCTGTAATTGTACTCAAATTTACTACGTTTTATCAGAAGATAATTCCATTCTCCAAAGTAGCTATTAATACCTTTTTCCCCCAAAACCAATGATTTGTTTGCTTTTCTTCTAGAAAATAAGTTTGGCTAAAAATAACTTTTAGTTGATCTAGTTTTTCTTCGGGAACTAAAACCCAGACCTCCCGGAAGTGAGCGTGTGAACCCCAACTCAGCTCTAGTGAGAGCACTTCAGGGGGTAAACCCCCGCCCATGTTTAGGCTGCGGCATGGAGGGCGCAGGGTGCATGGCGGCATGGGGGAGAGGCCCGCTCGTTCTCCTGACGTGTGTGCATGCCGGCCTGCTGTGCACAGTTTGTTTCTTTCACGGTGGGGCTGCTCTGTCCTTAAGAGCGTGCTCGCCGTCACTCTGGGTGTGGTTTTGGACTGGTTAAAATGCGCCAGTCAGCTGTCACGTAGCATGGGGTTAGACCACGTGCCGATTTGGACTGTCTTTTGGGAAAATACTTAATGGTACAGTAACGATTACCAAATGGAAGTTTACAATTTGAGATAGAATAATTCATATTAGAAGTTGTGGTGAAGGCTGCCTTGTGAATGAGCTAGCAGTATATCGCCCTCTAGTGGTTCTGGAAGTCACTCGCTCTGATAAATCTCTGCCTAGAACTTAGGAAGTTGTTCATGCTGGGACAGAGCCGTGGGTGGCTCTGGCCCTCGGCGAGGAGGGCCGGGTGTCCTGAAGCCCACATTGAAGACTCCTGTGAGTCGGGCTGCAGAGCCCTCCGAGAAGCCTCGAAGCCCTGGGACAATGTGGCCTCCGGGCAGCTCCAGGGGACTAGCTGTGGGTCGGAAGGAAAAGATATGTTGATTGATCCTTTTTCACCAGTTTTGTAGAAATCTTGGGCCAGAGCGTTTGGTGGGACAGTAAGGTCCTGCTACACTAGGTGGTACTCGGTCCCCTCCCGAGGGTCTCAGCAGCACTGCAGGCAGGCTGCCCGAAGCCACCGCCTTCCCGCCTGACAAACAGGGAGGTGAGAGGTAAGGGAGGGTCCCGGCACTGCGGTGCATCTGGGACAGAGTCCTGGGTGGTCCAACCACGTACTGAAACGTCAGTTCCACACAACCCACCCTAGGCCTGTGTTTCGGCTTTCTTGTGCACGGACCACAGAACATGGCGTTTGTTCTGTTCCTCCCACCCCTGGTTGTGGAAAGTGCTCCCACGAGCCAATGGTGAGAGGCTGCCCCGTCACACGTCTACGCCGGACAGCAGCGGTCTTAGACGGACTTGACTATTCACAGCAGACTTTATTCACCGCTCCCGTGCAGGTACCATGGCCCCATTCACAGCCCCGTGGCATGCACGTTCTTCACAAGCTCTCCTTTCAGAAGGGTCGGGAGACTGAAGCAGCGCATGCCTGAATGTGTTGTTAAAACCCAGGCCCACTGGTGGGCAGCTGTGCAGGTTTGACGGCGGGGGACACGGGGAACCTCTGTGCCTTTCGCTCCATTTTCCTGCGAACCTAACACTGCTCTAAAACAGTCTTCACACTTCCCCCCCCTCCCCCCAGCTGCAGAATCATGGGGAAGGAGGCCCAGACACAAGCCATCGTGACTTAAAAGTAGTTTTAATCCTTACACTCAAGGACTTACAGTTTCTTTATAGATTGATGACTTCTGCTGCCTTTGGACACTTCACTTCCAGGTAGTGCACGCCGGGCAGCCCGGCCCTGTTCTAGTGGCTCCGAGGCCACGTTCACACCCACTCAGAGAAGAGCTGCCCTTGTCACGCAGCTCCTGTGCCACAGCGCGTCCCTGACATCAGGAAACTCTGTGTGGAAAGGCAGGGGAAACGAGTGGTTACTGTGAAAACACGTCCCTTAACGCTAAGTATTGAGTTATTCCCATCAGTATTTATTGTTAGGGTTTTCACATCAGCACTGCTTCAGGAAATGACATGTCGTAAAACTGTGAAAAATGTCACTTTCAAATCGCATGTTATTTTTAAAATGTGAGGTCTGAACGTAAATACTCGCCCAACAGCACGTGTCCCTCTCCTCTCCTCACAGAACCCCCAAAGGATAAGCAGTTCTCAAGCCACGCAGCCTCTGGCCACCCCGGTCGTGTCCGTGGCGACGCCCAGCCTGCCGCCGCAGGGGCTCGTGTACTCCGCCATGCCGACCGCCTACAACACTGGTAAGCCGCCCGCGCCTCTCCTGGGCTTCCTTCTGTTTTGTGCTCCACGTGTGCCTTCGTGGGTTGTTTTTTTTAAAGTGTTTGTTGAGATACTTCCAGTTTTTTGGATTCACATTTGGTATATTAAAGGACATGCCTGCCAGCCTTGAGGACATTACAGGAAACACACTGGTCACAGAATGACTTCCCAGCATGTACTGTCCTTTGCCCTGCAGCCGTGCCCAGAATTACGGTGTGCCTCCAACGAGGACGGGGACAGCCTGCTTGCTGCTCAGCCCTTTCTGTGCCGTGTCTCTGCTCAGTCCTGCAGGCTCTGCAGTAAGGTGCTTGTCTCCTCGCCCAGCCAGCCTGCTTGGGACTCGGTGTGGTGGAGGGTCCGCTGTGCTGGGCACGGTGGTGCCGTGTGTGACCGCCAGTGTGGTTTCTGTGGTTCAGGTCTCAGGGACAAAACTGGACCGTCCTCATTTATCCTCAGAGCCAGTCGGTCAGTGCCCAGCCCCGACAGGAACTCGTCCCTCGGTTAGGGCTACTTTTTAGCTTAGTGGCCTGAAGTGGGGGACCCTGGGGCGCGGCAGGTTGTTTTTAGATGGGCCCCTCTGGGGCCTGGCCAGCTCACGTGCGTGTCCCCTTCCTCGCTGGCTGGGCCAGACACCTAAAGCTTCAAAGGAAGAGGGACATGGTGAAATTGTGCCTTGCCAATTATTCTGACATTGCAATGCAGCGAATTTATTCTTTTATGATCCTTGTAAGTGGACGGCAATAAAGATCATTTTAGACCTGAGGGTGAGCACGTGATCACAGAGCTTCCACACTGCTCTGCGGAGCCACTCTGGTGTTTCCTGCTCCAGTTCTGAGTTCTTTTAAAACAAACGTCTCTTAGATGCAATGTTGACCATGTTCTCTACAGTCGGTATGAGAAAATGTCCATCAGTCGCAAGTCTGGGGTAAAGCTAGGGCTTGTGGACTCACGGGCGCCGTTTTCAGAGTGCTCGTCACCGGCCTGTCCTCCCACGCTCCTGCAGAGGAGGCGGCAGGTCAGCCCAAGTCCTGAGGTTACATTTAAGTCTTTCATCTGTCGTGAGTTTATCTAGGTTTTTTTTTCCTTGCACGTATGTACCTGTTCCATTTTCCCGGACCATTTACTGAAGAGACTGTCATTACCCCACTGTGTATTCTGGCTGCCTCGGTCAAGGAGTCACTGACCAGAGGCGTGGGCTTACGTGTGTGTCTTTATGCCGGTGCCATCCTGTGTGTTCCTGGCCTTGGAGTGCAGTTTGGCGTCACGTAGCGTGATCCCTCCAACCTTGTTGTGCTTTCTCAGGATTGCTGTGGTGGGTCAGGGCCTTCTGTGGTTCCATACACCTTCTTGGGTTTTTCTAGTTATGTGAAAGATTCAGCTGCTTTTTAAAAAAAATGTTAATTCACTGGGAAGATCAGCTTCATTAAACACCTCTATTGGAATAGGAGAAAGTTGGGTTTCTGCCACCTCTCGTTAGGACTAAATTGAAAAGACAAGTGTTAACGAGGAGCTGAAATAGCTCCACCTGAGAATGATTAACGGACACCCCAGGTTTTGGACTAAGTGATTTTGACAGAAAAGGACCTGTATTGTACTTTTGTGACCCAGTTTTCTTCGTGGACGTGAAAATATTTTGGTTGCAGTCAGGGATGTCTGACAGTCCCTGTCCTTCCTCTCGATGTTGCCGAGCTGGGCTCCCAGGAGCAGGTGCTGGGACCTTTCCGGTCCCCCCACGGCTGCTGCTGCAGGAGCCGTGGGGTTTGTGTGTTCGTTTAAAACGACAGTTGCATAGCATAGCCTTTTTATTATTTATGAGTCTGCAAAAGTATCTCAACTTTTTGTGAAATAATAAACAGTAACTACTTAGTACAAAATTGCAACTTAAGTTTATTGAAATAATGCAAGACAGTCTGTAAACCTCCCAAAAGAAAGTACTTTGAGGGATTTAGCCCCTTAGGTCTGTTGTTTTAGGTTGGGAAGTCCCTGGCCGCTCTCAGCTGAGGAACTTTTGAAGCTACTACGTGGAAACAGATTCTGAACCTGGGCAGCACTCACTTCTCTTCTTCCCTGTTTCAGATTACTCGCTGACGAGCGCGGACCTGTCGGCCCTGCAGGGCTTCAGCTCCCCGGGAATGCTGTCTCTGGGACAGGTGTCAGCCTGGCAGCAGCACCATTTAGGACAGGCTGCCCTCAGCTCTTTGGTGTAAGTGACTGGAAACCTCCCTGCGTCTCCACTGCGCGTCTGTGCATGCCCTCTCTGTACTAGGGACTCTCCCACAGGGACACCACAGGGTAGTCCTTAGTGCCCCCAGCAGAGGTGAGGAGGGGGCTGCAGTGCTGTCCCCTCTTCTGGCACGCAGTCGGTGCCCCACCTGCTCCACAGGCCTGCTGCTCTCCTGGTTCCGCAGTGTTTAGGAGAGAACTGCGTGCGTGGCTCTAGTTCAGTACCCTGGGTGCTGAGCATGGAGGCCTTCCTTAAGGGAGATTCAGGGAGTGGGGCTTCCCACATGCACACTGAGGGCAGGGGAGGGGGCTCAGTCCCTGAGGGGGTGCTGGGCACCCCCACTTACCATTCCCACCACGATGGAGCTGCTGGCTCCCACCCCCACTTCCCAACCTCTGTGCCCGGCTGTGCGGTTGGAGTAGAGCCGGCTGGAAGGTATTTGGGCGCACACACTTCTCCAGCAGCAGAGAGGCGAGGACTGTGAGTGGTGCTGTTTGTTCTTTCCTCACCGCGGAGCGGGCACCAGAGGATGGGGATCGACGGGGTGGGCAAAAGCAGGTTTACAGTTGTGAGTACATAGAACAATTTATTCTTGTATGATTTCCCACGCGAACAGCTGTAAGCCTGCTTTTGCCCACCCCGTGAGTGAGCAGGGCTTACAGTGGTGCCCAGGACACCAGGCCCCACTAGCAAGGGGAGGAGGGGAGGATCTTGGCACAACCAGGAGAACAGCAGGCCCGTGGAGCAGGTGGGGGACAGCGTCCCAGAAGAGAGGGGACAGCACACAACCCTGGTGGGCCTCTGAGGGCTCAGGATGCCCCTCCTCCTACCTGAAAGTCACCTCCTGAATGAACGTCCCACAAATGTCCCGCCACAGGAGGGGATGGCTTGGCGCTCAGAGCAGGGAAGAGCTGTGCACACCCTCCTGCACTGCTCCAAGCAAGGTCCTTACCTTTCTGAGGCTGCGTCCTCTCTGGGAAATGGGGCGGTGTGGCTGACTTCTACTTCTAGAGTCGCTGTGAGCAGAGGCGCTGCACCTGTCATGGCCAGGGCGAGAGTGAACTGCGGAGGAAGGGGAGAGGAAGCGTGGTCAGGTGGCTGGATGGCTCCCTCAGGGCTTGGCCCAGGGACAGCAGTTGGGACTACAGCAGTAGGGACCCCTGTGCTGGGCGCCGCAGCTGCAAAGTGCCGAGGGTGCGAGCAGAACTGGGCCGATTTTGGGGGTTTTTCCTGCTGGGGAGATGTGATTTCTTTGGGGACCAAGCACTGCAGGAAACGACCAAAGCCAGACAGGGTTGTCCTGTCCTCCGATCACACAGGTGTGTCTACAAGCCATCTAACTAAGACCTTTTTTTTCCCCTTCAGTTCTGGAGGGCAGTTATCTCAGGGTTCGAATTTGTCCATCAACACCAACCAAAACATCAACATCAAGTCAGAGCCAATTTCACCTCCCCGGGATCGAATGACCCCGTCAGGCTTCCAGCAGCAGCCACCACCGCCACCGCCGTCACAAGCGCCCCAGCCCCGGCAGGAAGTGGGGCGCTCACCGGTGGACAGCCTGAGCAGCTCGAGCAGCTCCTACGATGGCAGTGACCGGGAGGATCCGCGGGGGGACTTCCACTCTCCCGTCGTGCTCGGCCGGCCCCCAAACGCTGAGGACAGAGAGAGCCCTTCAGTGAAGCGAATGAGGATGGACGCCTGGGTGACCTAAGGCCTCCGGGCTGGTGGTTTGTACTGTGTCACTGCAGTGAGCTGCCCGACTTAGCTAAGGGGGTTGGTGAGGACATGAGGTAAATATATTTATATGTACATACATACATATCTGCCCTTCACGTATGTATGTATGTGGTGTGAGTGTGTGAGTGGGTGTGTGTTGCATACGCAGAATCAGGCACTTACCTGCAACTCCCTGTCGACCTGCAGATATGCGTCCCCGGCAGACCCAGCACCCTGTAGGCAGAGTCTAGTGTGGCATCTCCCCGGACTCCTTGTTCACGAGGTCACCAGTTTCTGCAGAGAAACGTGCGCCCGTAGGCACCCCCACGCTGGCTTGCGGAAGCCTCCAGGGCCCTACTCGTTTTGTGGAACTGTGGTGGCCGCAGTGCTGTGGAGAGATGCTTTTAGAGCAGAGCGGTAGATAAGCAGGAACCCAGAAAGCAATACTGTACATAAAGTGTCATTTCTATTAACCACCCAACCTGGCATGGGTCTCTTTTGCAAAGGGGTGCATGGTAAAGGGCTGTTGATAGTAAAAAACAAAAAAGCCCCACACGTAACTGTTTTGCACGTGCAAAAATGTATTGGGTCAAAGAGGTGATCTTTAGCTAATAAAGGAGAGAATAGAAAACACGCATGAGATCTTCAGAAAATACTAGCCTAGAAATATAGAGCATTAACAAAGTAAATTAATATATTAAGTTATAATTGGAATATGTCAGAAGTTTCTTTTTACATTCGTATCTTAAAAAATAAACTGATTTTAGCTCATGTATATTTTATATGAAAGAAAACACCCTTAT